>VXAX01001251.1:1239929-1394781 GCA_013399835.1 Leptocoma aspasia | reverse complement strand
AATATGGATTCCTCCACATATTTACTCTTTGGATTCAGTCTCACTCCCTTTGGATTGGACTGGTCTACCTAGGTTTAGGGGTACGCCTAGGGTTAGGGTGTAGATAACCAGAAAGCCCAGGGCTCCAAGCACACTGCAGCTGGAAAGACCATTCCTAGGAGTACAGAAGTCTGACAAAATATGGATCCCTCCACCACTTTTTCCTTGGATCCAGGCTCACCCCCATGTGGCTTTTACTGCTCTACCTAGGGTTATGGTTATGGCTAATATTAGGGTTTAGACAACCACAAAGCCCAGGGCTCTAAGCACACTTTAGCCTAAACCCTAGTGCCAAGGGCAACAGAAGTCTGCCACAATATGGCTCCCTCCACATTTTTCTCGCAAGATCCAGTCTGACTCCTAGTGGATATTACTGCTCTACCTAGGGTTAGGGTTATGCCTAGGGTTAGGGTTTTGAAAACCAGAAAGCTCAGGGCTCCAAGCACACTGCAGCTGGAAAGACCATTCCTAGGAGAACAGAAGTCTGACAAAATATGGATCCCTCCACCGCTTTTTATTGGATCCAGACTCACCCCCATGTGGGTTTTACTGCTCTACCTAGGGTTAGGGTTATGCCTAGGGTTAGGGTTTTGAAAACCAGAAAGCCCAGGGCTCCAAGCACACTGCAGCTGCAAAGACCCTTCCTAGGAGAACAGAAGTCTGCCAAAAGATGGATCCCTCCACCGCTGTTTCCTTGGAACCAGGCTCACCCCCATGTGGCTTTTACTGCTCTGCCTAGGATTAGCGTTACTCCTAGGGTTAGGGTTTAGGAAACTGAAAAGCCCAGGGCTCATGGCACTGTTCAGCTGTAAAGGTCCAGCCTGTGGGAAGACCTATCTGGCAAAATATGGATTCCTCCACATATTTACTCTTTGGATTCAGTCTCACTCCCTTTGGATTGGACTGGTCTACCTAGGTTTAGGGGTACGCCTAGGGTTAGGGTGTAGATAACCAGAAAGCCCAGGGCTCCAAGCACACTGCAGCTGCAAAGACCCTTCCTAGGGGAACAGAAGTCTGCCAAAAGATGGATCCCTCCACCACTTTTTCCTTTGATCCAGGCTCACCCCCATGTGGCATTTACTGCTCTGCCTACGGTTAGTGTTACGCCTAGCGTTAGGGTTTATATAACCACAAAGCCCAGGGCTCTAAGCACACTTTAGCCTAAACCCTAGTGCCAAGGGCAACAGAAGTCTGCCACAATATGGCTCCCTCCACATTTTTCTCGCAAGATCCAGTCTGACTCCTAGTGGATATTACTGCTCTACCTAGGGTTATGGTTATGGCTAATATTAGGGTTTAGACAACCACAAAGCCCAGGGCTCCCAGCACACTTTAGCCTAAATACTCATGCTAAGAGAAACAGACGTGTGCTACAATAATGCTCTGTACACATATTTCTCCTTAGATCTAGTCTCACCCCCATGGTGATTTTACTGCTCTGCATAGGGTTAGGGTTACCCCTAGGATTAGGCTTTAGAAAACCAAGAAGGCCAGGGCTCCAAACACAGTGAAGCTGCAAAAGTCCAGCCTGTGGGAAGAAATATCTGGCAAAACCTGGATTCCTCCACACATTTCTCTTCGGATCGATTCTCACCCCCATGTTTATTTTAGCTGCTCTGCCTAGGGTTAGAATTACACCTATGGTTAGGGCTCAGAAAAGCACAAAGCCCAGGGCTCGAAGCACATTTAATTTTTAAAACTCTTGCAAAGTACAAGAAAATTCTACCACAATATTGCACCCTCCACGTATTTCTCCCTCAATCTAGACTCACACCCTTTTGGCCTTTGCTGCTCTGCCTAGGGTTAGGTTTAGGTATAGGGTTAGGGTTCAGAAAACCACAAAGCCCAGAGTTCCAAGCACACTTAAGCCGAAATTCTCATGCCAAGCAAAACAGAAGTCTACCACAATATTTCTTCCTCCACACATTTCTCCTTGGATCTAGTCTCACCCCCATGATGATTTTACTGCTCTGCCTAGGGTTAGGGTTACGCCTAGGGTTAGGGTTCAGAAAACCACAATGCCCAGGGCTCCAAGCGCACTGCAGCCTAAATACTCGGGCCAAGGGAGAGAGAAGTCTGCCATAATGTGGCTCCCTCCACATATTTCTCACTAGATCCAGTCTCACTGCCTTGTGGATCATACTGCTCTGCTTAGGGTTAGGTTTACCCCTAGGGTTAAGGTCCAGAAAACCAGAAACCCAGGGCCCCAAGAATAGTGCAACTGCCAATATCAAGCCTGTGGTAAGACATATCTACCAAAACATGTATTCCTCCACAACTTTCTTCTTGGATTCAGTCTCACCCTCTTGTGACTTTTACTGCTCTGCCTAGGGTTAGAGTTATGCCTAGGGTTAGGGTTTAGGAAACCACAAAGCCCAGGGCTCCATGCATACTTCAGCCTAAGCACTCATGCCAAGTTGCATGAACAGAAATCTGTCACATTATGGCTGTCTCTACACATTTCTCCTTTGATCCAGTCTCACACCCTTGTGGATTTTACTGCTCTGTCTAGGGTTAGGGCTATGCCTAGGATTAGGGTTAAGAAAACCACAAAGCCCTGGGCTCCAAGCACAGTGCAGCTGCAAATGGCCTGGTTTTGTTAAGATATATCTGCCAAAACATGGGGTCATGCAGTCATCACCGAAATATCAGGGTAATGTAAAAGAATACATGGCTTAATGAATGATTTGTATTACTGTTCATCATAGAAAAATTTCCTTCTTTCAGTCGTTCTCTGCAGGTGAATATGCTAAAAAAAATCACTTCAAGGCTAAATGTCACCAGAGGGAAGTGCAGAAGCATCAGCCCAGACTGTACTCATTCCCACCTTCTTCAGTATCTGGGTACTGAGTTGTAATTTGAAATCTGCATTAGCTTTGGTTCTGAAATATAATGCTAATTTTTTTTCAGAGATCACAGAGAAAGTGGAAACTGCACATAGAAATTTTCATGCTAGGTAAAGTGGTTACACCAAGCAGAAAGCATAGAATTAGAGCTCACGTTCAAATGCAACAGGTAGTGTCTAATTGACTTGTGTGCTGGGAGTGATTCCTCATAAACCAGTTAAAGTTGTTTGAAGGAGCAATGAACAGGTAAAGCAAGATTATACAAAAGGACCTGAAGACACCCATTTGCAGAGTCTTTTAAAGAAACTAAACTGCCTCACACCTTGCATATGTCAATTATTCTTTAAATGAGGGGGGAACAATCAAGAATAAAAGGAAGCTCACACTGTAGGAATTTCAGTAAGACTGAAATCCCAGGGAGCTACAATGGAGCCTGCCTTGCTCAATGCATCTGTAAATGACCTGTATAAGATCACTGATAGTGACAAATCTTCAGGATGAGATAGGTTCACTAACCCTACAGCAGAGGCTTTTGAAAGGTCTCCAGTATTCAGTAAATGGGTTGTCAGCTGAACTGCAACACTGACAACTGCAAAATCATCATACTCATGGGAAAAACAGCAGTAATATGTTAAAGGTCTACATATTAACTACTGTTGCTTAAGAACATGACATAACAATGGCCTATCTGAGCCAAGTCCACCTTGCACAAAATTCTGCCTGACTGAGACCAATAGCAAAAGTTTAGGAAGAAGCATGGAAAGGAAGGTAATGGTCTAATACAATGGCCCACCATACTCTCCCATCTCCTGACACTGGGGTGCCTGAAGCTCCTGAACCAGCAACATTCCTTCTGTTATTTAATAGCCATTGATTAACTTTTCTGTCATGAATTTCTTTAATTATTTCTTTAGTCCATGTAAATTTGTCATATTTGTACTATGCTGTAGCAACAAGTTCCTCAGCGAAATACTGCATTTTATAAAAAGAAATTAGGACAGTTCTCTGACAGCTCAGTGGCCTGGAGTAATCAAATGAAGAAGCTGCTATTAAAAAGGGAATTAATTGAAAAGTGTAGCAAGAAAAATAGGAAACATCATAAACCCATGGTGCTGATATGTGGTGTACCCACATTTTGATGACTGGACCCTGTATTGGTCATCCCAAGAAAGAAAAGTTAGAGTCTGTAAAAGAGTGTAGGTCAACAGAAAGATTACCATATGTGAAGTCTTACATAGGATGATGTTTTAAATAAAATAAGATTCTTCAGCTTGTAAAAAGAGATGAGGAAGGAACGATAGAAATAAATCAGAGCAGTTTGAAAAGGAAGAATTCAGCTGTAGGAGTGAGAAATATCTCTTTGGTTTCCATAATTCTTCAGTTTTGGCTTCTCCTAAATAACATCCATAGAGATTAGATATTTTTTTTAGATTTTTCAAGAAGAGCTAGAATTACAGGAGAACAAAGCTGCAAGTAGCTGCCATTGACATTTCAGGTTTTACTTCAGGAATTGGGAAAAGTAGAAAGAAATCCTAGCTGTTTCTGCTGTTCCAGAGAGCTCATGGTGAGGCATCATCTGTGGCCTTAACCATGTTTGAGACAAGAAACTGTGCTCTTTAAATCCTTATATCCCTCTTGAGCAGGGAGGTTGGACCAGCTGACCCAGTGTGGTCCCTTCCAACCTGATCCACTCTGTGATTCTGTTAAACCAATTTCTATGCCACAGCTTCTTTCAAAGAATTTGTAAAGAGCTCAGTTCTGCAGCAGGGTATTTGCTGCCCTGGTTTTCTAGAGGAATGGTTGAATTCTGTTAGATAGGGAGCCTACAAGAAAGATGGAGAGAGACATTTAACAAGGGCATGTAGGGACAGAACAAGGGGAATAGCTTCAAATTGAAAGAGAGTTTGTATAGATTAGATTTTTGAACAAAATTCTTTACTCAGAGGCTGGTGAGACATTGGAACAGGCTGCCCAGAGAAGTTGTGGCTGTCCCATCTCTGGAAGTGTTCAAGGCCAGGTTGGATGTGACCCTGAACAACCTGGTCTAGTGAAAGCTGTCCCTGGGTTGGAACTATATAATCATTAATGTCCCTTCAACACAAACCATTCTGTAATTCTCTTCTAGTAATGTATGCTTATGGTACTCAGCATTTGAACAGATATTGCTGTAAATTGTACTGAATTCTATCAGGTGTTTTAAGAACTGACCCATAGAGATATTATTATTTCCTTATGAGTTTTTTTTAGTGATTTCTTACATTATATAGCAATCTCTTCCTATCTCACCCCTAGACAACCTTTACAAAGTAATCATTAGTTATATTTATCCTACTTGTCATAGAAAATATTAGTCAAATTACAATGGTCAAACATGGTATCAAGACAATATTCCATTAAGTCATGAAGAAAGAAATTGATAGAAAAGTAATCATAACTGGAATGGGGTTAAGTATTTTTCCAAAATAGCTGCAATGTTCTTGTTTTTGAGCAAAGTAGTCATTTAACATATATGGATTTTAGTATTACGTGGGAAATTGTTCTTCAAATTGAAGGATGTATGCATGGATGGTTGTGAACTCTGTAATGTTGGTTAACACAGTGGTTTTACTTCATCTGTATTTTCTTCCAGGTTCATTTGAAAAGGATGCTACCAAGCCAAAAAGAGAGAGATGACAGAATTTTTTAAGCGTAAATGTATTTAGTGAGACAGATCCTATTTATTATCTTCATTAATAGCTTTTAGAGGAAAAAAGGAGAGCAGTGATCATCAGATTTGCTAATTAAACAAAGGTAAATCACCATGGAAGCAGAAGAGGACAAGGAGTGATGGATGACTCTGCAATAGTAAAAAAGCATAACAAAATGTAAAAGAATAATAATTTTTGCCATTAGCCCATGAGTTGGATGCAGAAAAGTAAGGTAGTGATATACTGACTGATCACAGAAGTATGAAGCATCAGCTGATGATGCATCTCCATCATCTACAATCTACAGGCAGATTTTGCCTAAGCCTGATGTCCACTTTCCCTCTTGTCCCCCGCAAGCCCTGCCAGCTGCAAACCCACTGCAGCAGCCCAGTGCAAGTGCATGGAGAGACCCCACAGGTTCTGCACTGTGCTACTTGGCACTCTTCAGAGACAGAAAGAGATATGGAATATGAATTATTGCATCTGAGCTAAAACTGAAACCAAGGCTTCACTCCTTTGGCAAGTCCCACTTCTGTAAGGCAACTGGTCATAGAGGGTGAGGAGGGAAAAGCGTCTGAAAAGTGTCTTTATAGGTCTCAGGCACCTGCTCTCGGGCAAGGATTATGACCTGTTGATAGCAGCACAACCTGAAGAGGTGATCAACACATCAATCCCATGTTTTGCTGCATTTGGCTTTTCATATTATCTTGGATGCTCCATGACATGAGTGTATGGAAGCAGTGTCTGTGCTGAGCAGCGCCTGGGGCAGTACACCCTTCCAGCACCTACCTCACTGGGACTGTGGTGTGGACATCCAATTAATCAACAGGAATCACCGAGTCCAGGCAAAACTATCCCTTCAAGCTCAATTCTGTCAATGGCAGACCTAAGCAGGCGGTACACAGACATATTCAGAGGACTCTCTCTGCCCCTACTCCACAGTACCTGTAATATCCAATTTATACCAGTCTACAGAATAACCGC
Organism: Leptocoma aspasia; assembly: GCA_013399835.1. NCBI lineage: Eukaryota > Metazoa > Chordata > Aves > Passeriformes > Nectariniidae > Leptocoma > Leptocoma aspasia. Next base: position 1,388,225 of record VXAX01001251.1, on the reverse strand, counting down.
ATTACCACAGTTAACAGAGATTGATTATATTGTTCAAAGGATATCAAATAGGTTTTGAACTTATTAAGAAGTTGAAAAGAATGAGCACAGCAGAATTTGAGAGACCTGATGCTGGGATATTTCATGTTTCTAAAGTATTGCATAGCTTTCCTTACCAAATATTGGAGACCTTATTTATTCCTGGTTTACAATGTTCCAGAAGAAAAAAATATCCTTTGGCATATATGATGATTTTTATTTCACTGATAAACTGATAGCTGAGTTGTAGCTTTTAATACCAAAATAATTTTAGAAATCTATAATTTCTAGTTTATCTGAAATAGGAAATATAGAGCTCATTTTTCATTTGCTAATCTAACTGTTGCTGTCACTGTACAGAAAAGGCATGTGTTCAAAAAAAGAAGTGAGCATCCATTAAAAGCCTCTGCAAAGGAGATGCAAAAGTGCAGCTTGCTGTAAACCACTGAGATTGCTTTTCGAGAGGAAACTTCTTGTTCAAGGCTTTGCTTTCAACCACAGTTTTTGCGAAAGAATGGCATTCCTCCAGAGCTAGAGCCCTTCTATCCAAAAATGTGTGCTCAGGGGTGACAGTCTCCAGAGAAAAAGATGCATAAAACCCAAATGATTATACTTCAAGCTCTCTTAGAAAGACACACACACTACTATTCACAGGGATCCACACCTGCTAAGTGTGGTTTGGTAATAAAAATAATGGACCTCTATGACAGTTTGCCAGATCATTTTGCACACATATTGAGCGAGGAGCGAAAAGAAAGCTCCCACCTAAGTAACTTGTTTTGAAGCAATACTCCAGAACATGTAAAGCTTACATGGAATGTTTTTTCCCTCTTTTGACAAGTCTGCTTTTTTCCCTCCACTGTACATCAAGACAAACTTGGAACATTTTTCAGAAATCTTTCATTTCAATAAAAAAGTTCTTCACCTTAGGATACACTTTATGTTCTCGTGGCCCAGAACATTCCCTCCTAAAAGGCCAGTGGACACTTAAATACCACAAGTTCCATGGAGTCTTACATCCAAGTCCCTGTTAGAGCATCAGACCATCCCTAATGAACTATTTGAACATCTGATATGTAATTGGAAACAAACAGGACTGACAAGAAAAATTTGAATTTCCATGTGATAAGAACAGAGAGACAATTTTTAAATGTGCATTTTATTCCATTTCACCACCAGTGATATTGCAGATGATTCGACTGGGCTAGATTTTTAACCAGACAAACAGTAGCCATCTTTACTGATGAGATGCCAGTCTTAGGTGGGGGGATTTTTACTCAGTTTTGAAATATACTATTTACTTTGACAGTCAGTTTTAGATGTCACTCAAAATCTGAGATTGGGAGTGGTAGTGGAATTTTAATTCATTTTTGAGATATGTCACAGCTACCTTTATCAGACACAATGGAAGTCAGAATCACGTGTTTTTGTTTAGAAACAGAATTCTGCTTAACTTTAGGTTTTAGAAGGCAGAATGACTTTCACTGACACCATTTAGTCTGTTTTTAAACCATAACAGGGTTTCACTGAAACCATTTTACCACCATAACTTTACATTGTAATGGCCTCATAATGGCACTGTCGAAAAGGTCCTTATAGACTTGCTCTGAAACAGTTTTCCTATAATAACTTCATATCTCTGACTTCATTGTAATGATTTCATCATGAGGTCATGGACTAGCAATGAATCCCTTTTGCCACTGAAGTCTCAGAGCTCCTCATTACAGCCTCAGTCACCACGGCATTGTGATGGGGCTCCACTGGATAACAATGAAACTGTTTCTTTGTGATGCATTAGGCTCAAATAATATTCCCACCCTAATGATATAATCAGGGGTTAGGAAAGAGTGAGCCACCCCCTTGCTCTTTTCAGTGTTTCAGTTTGGTGTTTGATGCCAGGGGCTGAAGGTGTGTGGTTTCAGAACTGCCGCCCCTTCTCTCGTAATTATGAATGGTGGCTACAGACCCTGCAAGAATAGCCAATTCTGAAAGAAAAAAAAACAGTAAAAGAGCCTTTTTACTGCTTCTGGGCCCCAATTCAGCAAATACTTAAATTCACTCCTCTTTAGCAACAGGTCTAAGTATGTGATTAATTTTAAACCTGGATTCAAATCTCCTTAACTCCAGCATGATCTAAATACATGGGCAGGTGCTTTCTTCTGTCAAGTCAGACTTGTGAACATTGTCTGCAGCACCGAGCTCATGTTCTCACATGCTCAACCTAGCTGCTGCAAGAAAAATCCTGAAAAGTGGTGCAAGTTCTGAGCTCCTGCCAGGGTCAGTGGAATCATCAAGCCCTACAGATGTGGATTTACAGGGCATAGGCTGTGACAACCTCAGCTCTCCCATCAAATCCACAACCCTCGACTTCTACAGAAACTTCTACCTACTCTGTTTATTCAGCTTTCTTTGATAGAACAAATACTCCTGATAAAACTTTTACTCCCCCTAGCCTCTCAGCACAGGCTATCTTCTGCCAGAATCCTTGCTGTCATTTTCCCTTCCTTGTGGACTTCTAAAAATATGTTCTCAGTAGACTTGCATTTTAGGCTACTGAAACCTTGAATTACAATTGTTCTGCAATTGTCCCATCACAAGTTCCACACTGTCTGATGTTCCTTGTGCTGTCACTACTGTTGCTCTAGAATCCTCCCACCTTCGCATCACTTGCTGATGCTGACTTAATAGATGAGAAAAACTAATTCCCAAGTCAAAATACAAGCCGTCCATGTTATTTGCTACCTCACAGAATATGAAAGGAACCTAGGGGTGCTGCTGCATGTGAAAGCTCCCTAGAGCTAAAAAGGAAAATTGGAAAAATGTAATGCTCTTAACATCTCAGCTTCTCTAAGACACATGACAGGAAAGCCAGGCAATGAAGGCAAGCATGGGCTCAGCCATTCTTGCCATTGCCTCCTTCAGTTTGATACAGATGGTATTGTTAATAGAACCTGTAATGGTAAATATAGGCTAGATTTTTTCTTTTATTGTTGCAGCTGTCTCAAATGCTATTTTTCTAAGTTTATGCATGGATATGCAAATATGTCCAGAATAACTCTGTAAACTCATGGATGCCTTTGCAACTTGCATCCACCAAGAAAGTGATAGGCTGTAAAAAACAGGTGAATAGTGAACTCTTTTAGTTCATTGCAAACTGAAAAATAAAATGGACTCAAATCAATTGGGTATTTTTCAATTATTTAAACAGGGCAGGTAGAAAATGTTATTTCATTCAACACAAAAGGTCCTTTGGAAATCAAAATAAAATGCTGCTAAACAATTCCAAATTGTTTAGCAAAACAATTTGGCAGGTTCCAAAAAACCTGCTAAACAATTCCAAAATCTCTTGAGGGACAATCTTTAAAAACCCTGTGTTCATACCCTCCATTTACTTACACATTGGCTCAGCAGCCAGTGGATGAGAATGACTTGTTTTGGTACCTTCTACCACCTCTAAAGAAAATGTTATCTACCCAGTTTCACTACATCCATTCAGGTTTTCCCTACTTCAGTGCAAAGGTTTTTTTCCATTTTTTTTTTACTTCAAACTTTTTCCCAACACATTTCTAAAAAAACAGATGGAATGGATGTCTTACCAAATACCCTTATCTTCTCTTTTGCAATCTGCAAACTACCTGTAAAAAAACCTAAATTCATTTACCAAAGACAGTGAGTCACATGTCTCTTCCAGGATAAAAGAAGAAGCAAGAAAACTAATATTTCTCTTATAGTTCACTGTGATCTACTGGTCCACTTATAAACAGATTATTTTAAATAAATTGCCTCTAAATCCATAAAATAAACAAAGTCTCTTTTCATTAGCCCCAGTCAATTAATCTGAAAATAATTCCATAAAGATTTTATTTAGAGCTCAGCACTTTCCTCAAAAAAATATACACACTCATGCAGACAAATGACTTTCAGTTACAAAGGTGTAGCTGCACATTTTTAAATTGAATATAGAGTCTTTGTATTGACTCTATATTGAAAAAAAATTTACTCAATGCTAATATTCAATAACAATAGCCAATATTCAATTCTCATTATCACCATGTGAAAATGGTCTTCCTGGGCCAGCCATCTACTTAACATAAGTTCTTATCAAACCCTGTTACATTTGGCTGCATAGCTTTAAGTACATATAATTTAAATATTTTCCAGTGTAATTTAGAGTGCATGGCACATACATACAAGTCAAAATGGCTATTACAGAAAATGCTAGGAGAAGCCCCTAAAAAATCAGATAAATGAAGTCTGAGGTACAAAATCCTTCTGATCTAAGTGAAAAGCACTCTCTCTTTTAACTGTATGCAGTTGTATTGACTCAAGGGTTAGCATTCTTCACCTCTGCCATTTTTATGGTTCAAAATAGTTTTAAACAACAAAAATAATATAGCCCCAGCTGAAAAAAAAAAGCTTAGAAAACTATGGGTCAAAATAATGTCCAAAATCTGGAAGAGGCAACATGTTCAAAATGGGGGACTACAGATTCTGTAATACTTCCAAACGTAGAGAGGATATGAAGCACTGCTAGACAACCACATCTCCCCAGGATTATTACAGAAATGACCTTACAGATGAAGTACGTGTAGTGAGACTTCATACCTGCTTTTTCTATACACTCCATAATATTAGGCAAATTGTTGGGGGGAGGCAGTAGGACAGAGAGGAGAAAACACCTGGAGGCCAGAGTAATGGAACAACTAGATAAAGAAGAGTTAGATAAGCAAGACATGTTTAGGTAAGCTGCATTTTTGCTGCAAGTTTAGGAAATTCCCGTGCCTTCCTAGGTGTGTCTGCAGGGAGTATTATTGTGTGTAATTTTGCTTGAGTGTTTACTATCTCTGAGTAAAGCAGGCAAGACTTATGAGCATCTCCAGATTACTAATTTCTCAACCAGCAGAAGCTGCCATTGGGAAGTGCCCTTTGATACCACCAAGCACTGCTCTGAAAAAGCACATTTCTGAAACAGAAAATATTGGAGATGGTGTCAGTAGCTGACATTATAGTCCTGGAGGAATGATAAACCAAAGCTCTGCTTCAATTTGAGCTAAGCTACCAGTGAATCCAATATAAAGAATCCAATATAAACAGGCATATCAAATATGCTTTAGCAGCCTAGAAGCACAAACTTCTCAGGTTTTCTGGGACAGCATGTATCTTAAATCATGTAGTGCTTTAAAAAATCTCAACTAAATAGACTTACTAGAGGTTTATATTGCAGGCTAGAGTTCTTGGGTTTGTTTTCGTTTTTTGCTTGCATTTTGTAGTGTTTCTTAAACATAGAGCAAAGAGAGAACTGTTTTCTTAAGTATAAAACTAAATATATTTTATGCTCTTCCTCCCTTCTGCCCATGTATGTGTACTTCAACACACTAAGTTTAGTCCTATGCTGTAAAATTGAATGGAGTCAAAAGTCATACCATAATGAATTAGAAGCGTGTATATGCACACACATGCACAGTCACCTGTAATTCTGCATCTTTTACCAAGAAAGGTATCACAGTGAGGAACAGACACTGCAAACTTAACCCTCCATGTCTACCTTAAAGCTTAAATAATTAATTTACTTGACAAAATTCACACCTAAGCAGCTCCAGTTTTAGTAGGTTCTTCCTTTCCACAATGCTCAAATATTCCTTTTTTTCATCACTCATTTCAGCACTCACTGGGGTGAGATGTATTGGACATGAGCAGAGGTTGCAAGGAAAAGTATGCTGTGTATGTGATAATAAAAATATGGTGTCTCTTATCTTTTCCACCCCAACCAGTCCTTAAGCTTCCCTTTACAGACTCTCAGTGACTACCTCTGCTCTGCTCAAAAAGATGGCTCAATGTGTCCCTGCTGGGTGGCCAGACATGGTGCTATCTCACACATCTGAGAAGAAGCAATTTGAGGCATACACTCCTTTCTCCTATTTTAGGAAGAAAAAAAAAAAAAAAAGCTGGAGGGAAAAAAGAAGGGAAAAATCTAGTCAGACTGAAATTGCAGATCAGATCCCTTACCTTAACTCTGTACACCACTCAGAATGCAAATTGCTGCTAGTAAAAGAGTGATTACCAAAAAACTCACCCTGCCAGAATATCTTTAGACTAAATATACATATTAGACAGAGTTACCAAATCTCCAGTGACATGTAGCCTTTGCAATTTCTGTGAATTCCTGGAAGGTAAGAGTTAATTACAGTATGTGGACAAAAACTAATGACTTGTTTTGGAGTTAATGTCCCATTCAAAAAGGATTACTGTTGTTATCAACCACATCAGGCAATTAATGGCATCCATAATGCTTAAAAATTAACAGTGGCAGCATAGCTGAGTGACTATTTTGAAAAACTGGTCATTCCTTGGAGATTAATGAGCAATTTTCTGTCAGAGAGCAGGATGCACTCTGGTAGAAAACTGACAAAAGAGGCACTATACTCAAGGGATTATTTTTAACAATCCATTTTGCTGCGCATATTTAAAAGGAAATTTGGTAGATATTGCTGCCATTCCAGAAGTATATTCTCATTTATTTTTCCCCTTAAACATTATAAGCCAGTATATGACAAATTATACTGAACTGGATATCTAGAATCTAAAATGAATAATTACAGGGGAAGAACCAACAAGCTGTAAAACACTGCATAAGGATTTTTTTTCCCAATTGGTTTCATTTAGGTTTGTTAGACAAATAAGTATCAGCATTGTAAGCAATTAGGTTTCACTTAAATCAATCATAATCAATTGTTGTGAACTGTTTCCCTATTTTTGCATAATTGTGTCTAAGTAGGTACTCTGTTTTAAAATAAAAAGTTTCAGAAGAGTGTGATTAAATAAATTTAATTAGAACTACAATGAGTGTGATTCTTACTAGATTTTTTTTTTAACCCAAAACTTGGCCAAGACTCTATTTTGTTTCCCCACTTACCAGTTTGGTCATTGACTTATACCTGCACAGACTAAGACTGATCAGGTGTGTAGTACCCAATGTAAACCTAGCACAAAGTATAGAAGGGCCCAGCAGCTCCCAACTATCCCAGCTCACACTGATATCTCACATGAAAAACTGGCTGTGACCCACAGCTTGTGGGCTTGCAGTTCAGGTCCAGGTCTGAGTCTCCTTTTTTTCCCTGAGGGTTGTTGATGCTCCTACCTTACTTCTCTCACAGATCCTCAGCAAGTTCATAATTTATAGCTCTCCAGTCCACTTCTAATAAAATTATACATCACCACCAAGGGCATCCTCTCTGGGCCTGGAAGAGACGGGCATATATAATCAGTTAGGAGGGAAGGGTTTCAGAGTGAAAATATTGCCGATTGATTTGTTTTGCATGGAAGTCTTCACAAACTAAGCTCCTCTTTCAGAGGCTGCAGAATTGTTACAGCTGTGTATGATGTACCCCTGAGCAGATTTTGTCTTGTCAATGACTCCAGATGACAGAGAAACAGAACTTGCTTCTAGAGAAAGAGAAGCAAAGATGGAAAAGGTGAAACAAAGAAAGCAGGAGGCATTGATTCCCTCAGAGAAAATTCTCAAGTGGTCTAGGCTTTCCTGGGAATTGTCAGGCAGGGAAAAAAAAAAAAAAAAAAAAGGAAAGCATAAGGGAACTAGGCAAATTTTAACAAAGATGTTCAGGGCCACCTGAGTAAATGACTTTCCTTTCCAATGGCCTTTCTGAAAACAAGCAGGTTTTTTTATCTCATTCAGAATTTACACATTGCAGGTCCTAAAAGTAACCCAGTGCAGGGTCCCTGACAGTGTGTTTCTGAAGTGTCTCTTCACCTCTCATCTTGGCTGCCATGGCTTTAGCTGCACGGCTTGGCAGTGGTCCACAGCTTTGTCCCAGTGTTTTGGTGGCTGCTCTCCCAGCATATGGTCTATTCATTTTTTCCCCAGCTGTTACTCAGCCGGGGAGCCCATGGTCTCTCCCATCTACAGACCTTTGTTCAGAAACAGGGAATCAATTTTCTCCTTATTAAAGGGGCAGAGGAGCAGAGGGGAAGTGAGCAGGAATTCACATGAACCTCAAGCATCCTAAGCCATGTGTTGATACAGGGGCTTGCTCTCACTGGATAGTCAGCCAAGACTTCAGAGGGCAATTCAAAAGACTTTGCTGGAATGAAACACTGTTTAGAAGTATGTGGCAACCTACCTCCTTACCTCCCTACTGTGAGAGGCTTTTTGGCTGTTGTTTCCCCCNGCAATTTTTTCCCTGGGACAAAGGTTAAAAACAGTGTCTGACTGGGGGTCAGGGCTCCCCAACACAGGGAGGGAAACACTCCCTGTGCCCTGGATTCCAACACCTACTATTTTTCCAACCCATTTATCCTTCACATTCTACTTCTTGGAGGTTCAGTGACCCTTCTGGAGCTATAGATTCCTTATGGATTAAATTACATGGTGCCTATGCCAAAATGTGTGCTCCTGGTAGGACTTTAAGGGACCTTCTATGTCTTTCAGTAGTAGGCAAGGTCAAATGAACAGAAATAAAGAATTGATTCACCTCTCCTTGAATTGTAGGGGTGTGATTTGACTAACAAGTTAAGGTAAAGCCATGCAGAAATAGTGCTGGAAACTTATCTGTCTTTACTTAATGAATTGCTTTAAGTATTCTGCAAAAAAAGGAATTAATTGAAGTGTTAAAATGTGTTAGACCATTTGACATGTGGAAAAGGTACACTGAATGACTGACATTGGCCCACACCGCAGAAAGCCAATGAAATAAAACTACAAGAAAAGATGGGGTCTGAGTTGAAGAAGGAGAAAAGGTTGGTGCAGTAGGGAAATCAGATCAGTTCTGTAGTAAAGATGATTTTTAGAAACTCTCATTAAGAAATCAGTTATCAACATGAAAGAGAGATATTTCATGGCTTGCTTGCTTGGCAGCTGGCCACCAAATGACCAAGACTAGTAGCTCCTGGAGTTATTAGAACCTTCTTTCAACCAAGAAACTTATTGTTTGCTTTCAGTTCCTTCTAAATAAAATAAACAAAGTATTATCAAGCACAAATTGCGAAAAAAAAAAAAAAAGGAAAACTTTCACATGAATATGGTGCTGAACTAAGGAAGAGAAATTGCGAGCAACAGGACTCTCAGTCACATGTCAGAAAACAGAAGGATCTAAAGTATGAAAAACATCGAGACATTTTCATTTATCACAGTTCCCATGATTTTTCAATTGTCTGGGACAGTATTATGAGCATAACATAAGAGTGTAGTCAGATAATGGATTTATGGACAGAAAAATGCAAAGGAAATGGATCACAAGCTTCTCAACAAGTTCAGATGTAGCTGGAGTAAACTTGAACTTCTTCTTCTAATTTAAGAAAAATCTTAAATTTTTCACATGTGTAAATCTGTCTTGGGTTGTACACGGCAGAGGTTGGACGGAACTCAAAGGGAAGGCCTCTAGTATCTCCCTGCAATTCCATCTGAGGTGACCCAGCATATAACAGCATAATAGTTTTTCTAGCACTTACTATATTTGTTACTACCTGGAAAATATTCCCACTCTTTCTGGTGTTGCTTCAGTAACAGCCACAGCCACAAAGACAGTGGCAGTCATTTACCCATTTTTGACTTCAACTCAGCTGCTTCTTTCTCCCATAGGTCCTCAGTGTCCTGCTCAGCATAACTTCCAGGTCATCAGGTCATGCTGGATCTGTTTCTTTTTCCTTCCTCCTTTTGCTACGGGATTCACCAATGCTGACCACAGAATTTCATCTGAAAGAGAGAGCAACCTCAAAGTTTGTGGATGAGGGTTCATGGAACACCAAGGAAAGACTGCAAAATCTTGATGGATGGTCAGTTGCCAGACTTGCCCACTGCTGTGGTTTTCAGAATTTACACCAACCACTGTTTCTTTTGTCCCAAACTAAACTGAAGCCCCTTTAGCATCTGCATACATTTTTGTGCTCTCACTAAATAGACGGGTTAGCATAACACTCAGCTTTGGCTTGAGAGCACACAGAGATAAAACAAGAATATCAGGTTAAGAGAGCAGGACACTGAAGTTGAAGTGACAGTGAATAAGACAGTAACTGTAGACCGGAGTGCATGCACTGAAAGGACACAGTTCTAGTTTTCATTATTACAGGACAGCAAGACTATGAGAGCAGTGACCAGTAGAAAGTCAATGGGGAGGAAAGAAATCTTCTCCTTGGAGTGGCAGATTAATTTGTGCTGCGAGAGCCATGTCAGGGTCATGACTCAATAGATATGGGGTTGCTAATAAAGAGCATGCTGGCCTTTCCAGAGGTGTCTTGTAGCACAAAACAGGATGCACAATGACAAATCTTGCCCAGGTCCCTACTTTGTAAATTAGGAATCATGGCCTCCTGTACAAGATAGTCCAGAGGATAACTCAAAACATTTTGCTATAAAATACTCTGTGGGAGTAAATTGCATCAATTTTTTTAATCAAAAAATATTTTCTTTCCCCCTGTCCTCCCTGTCACACTTTTTTTTCTTCCCTCCTTTGCCTCACTTGCTGCTTATCTCCTTCTGGATTTTCTACTTGAGAACTCGGCTTCCAATTCAGCTTTCTAAATTAGATGGCATAGATAAGATAGTTCAAGATGTGCTTATGTGTGCCTAGCACTCAGACCAATTTTGTCTTTCCTTCAGAGGTGGAAATATTAATTCACATCCTCTGCTTATGAATATCACCATGGCTGAGCTTAACAGTGTTCTGGTCAGCAATCACCAACCTCAAACAGATTTTTTTCTTTTCAAATTTCTGGGCTGAGACAGATTCTGCTGGTCAGATATGATACAGAGCATTTGAAATGAGGATTTAAATGGTAACCATACATAAACACATATGCATGCAGTCTCTAGTGCAGGAGGAAGGAAAAAGGTGAGAAATTCTCAGATATAAAATAGAATTGGGGAAACAAAATGAGTTTCACTCACATGTTCACTGCTAGAGTAGATAGGCTAGAACTGTTCTTAAAGCACAGCACAGACTTTATCTTGTAGCTGTGTCTGAGCAAATGTGCCAACTTTCAGTGGACAGACAGTCAAGGATTTAAGGGGATGTGAGTAGCAGGGTGGGATTGTGGGTAAACCTCAGATAAGAATGTGGATTTCACCTACTATGAAGGCATATCCATAGGAACCACTGGTATTTGTCCCCTCTTGTACTTTGGTATGGCTCCATTCCTTTTCAAATGCAATTAAATCTAACTACCTACCTACTAGTGGACCAAGACTGTGGAAGTTTCACTGAAATTAGTCAAGACTCCAGTAATTCCACTAGTCTTAGTAGATCATTCTGCAGGAGCAGGTGTTTGTTAGCAAGAGAAGGGATTTCATAATCTGAACTCTACTTATTGAAAATCAGCCTTCTGCCAGGATTATTAGAATCCCTGCACTGGGGATATAGCACCTTGGACCCCAGAAAATCTATTTCAGTTACAGAAACTACAAATATACAAGTTCACAGGATTTATATGAACCAACAGAGGGGTTTCTTTGCAGACGATTGCATTTTAGATAGTGGTGCAAAACTTTCAAATTTGTGTATCCAAAATTTGGGGGCATATTTCCCAATTTCTCCTTTGTAAGCTAATCAATGAAATATACTCACACATCTCTGTCTCCTTGTACTATCCAGACATCCCAAATGTAAATATATACAAATCTCTGGAATTCTGCTCCATGTCCAGAAGAGTGCCCCACATTCGTGAATCCCGCAGTTCTACTTCAGAATATTCTATTTCAAAACTAATATTCTATTTCAGAATACTACTACTACTACTACTGAAGTATTAAATGTCTGGTAGGAATGCACATTCAAGCAACATTGGCTTGTTTTCATTCTCTACTTACAAATGCAGTTTACCATGGCCAGTCTATTTTCTGAGGCTCACTGCTAGAGATATTCTAGATTGGGAATCTCTGACATACACCCTTGTTTGCACCCATGCTCCATAAAATATGCTGCTAAATCAGTTCCCTCCCCTAACCATCCCAATCCAATCCTTGGGGCTTTAACACCATTCATTAACAGCCACCTTGCTCATGCTCCTCTGGAGAGACTTCACTTAACAGATTGCTTCTTGGTTTTATCAGAATAAGTATAAATACAGGCTATCTCAACCCAGCAGCCTAGCTCTTCCTTAAAGTACAGAATTATTTCTGTTGCCCACCATATCAACAGACTGAGATAGCAGCCCTGAGAAAATGAGTCCATCTTGGTATGACTTATTTCCATGAACTCTTGGTTCCTTGTATTTTGAATTAAAACGAAATACACTGATTGATACTGGAATACTGGAAAAAATCAATATTTGACCCAAATACCTTTAACAGCAATGTGTCCAAGTGTTACAGTGATTTCCTCTGGAGAACAACGATTAGATTTCATATTCATTCAGTCCAGAAATGACAATATTAATGGAATATAAATGTTAAGAGAACCCGCAAACTATAGGTAGATCAGGAATAAAGTGTGTCCATGTTTTCTGTCAGATATTAGGTTCTGAGAATATGTAACCACAAATCAACAAGCATGGAGTTCAGTACCATTAACAAGGACTAATTGGTTTTCCAAGTCAACCAGGAGAAGATACAGAAGTATTTCTTGGGATAAACAAGTAAATTAACATAGAAAGAACCCTCTCTAATTGTCACATAACGTTGACAACACAAAAAGAAACCACATCACAAGACAGGGAGGATGGAAGTACAGAGGACGACCAATGTGAAGAAGAGAGAAACAAATCCATCCTTCAATAAAGCTCTACAAAATTCCTTCACCCCCTTTGCCTTTCTCTTCATGCTGTACTGTTTTGTCTTTGTTAGCAGTTGTCTTCTTTTTCCTGGTGTCCTTCTTACTTCTTCTCTCTTTCCTTTTTTTTTTGTCAGTGCCAAAGCACATAGCCTAGCAAATTCTACATGTGTGAATATGGAGTTTGAAGTACACATTATTCTTCTTTTTTTTTGTGCATGTTCAAAAAAGGGGGTTGAGTTTGGAGCTTGGGGTTTTAAGTGTCAAACCCAAATGGAAAGTGTTCACACAGCATGTGATATATCCCCTTCAAGGAGACCTGGAACACCTGCTGTGTGTACCTCAGCATTCACATGTGAATTCACTATTCTGAAAGAAAGAGAGCACAGAAGACCTACACACATGTTTGAAACCTTATGGTAACAAAAAAGTGTAAAATCTCTACAGTTCTAATGCAATAATACTGCAAGTACAACTTGTGTTATTTTTGTGCAATGACAACTTTTTGGATATTCCTGTAGTGCTCTTGTATTTGCAGCAACAGACAATATAATTGCCTCTTTAGGAGTTTCTCAGCAAAAACATATTAATAGCACCAGTCTGGCTCAAAAGTACAAGGTCATTCAAATCCTTTCCAAATTTATTCTTCACCAAGGGCAACCACCACTACTAGAAGCAGCCCCTTAGGTTGCTAAAACAGCAGCTTATCCCTTATGGTATGATAGAGCCACAGACATCTGAGGGAGGTGAAAAAACCCAAAAAGACAGCCTTATTACATTTACTTGCATGAAAATCACAAGTCTTTCCTTTATGCTTCTGACAGAAATGTTTCAATTCAATTAGAGGAATTGCATTTAGTATCTACATATTTATCAGCTGCTGTCTGCTATCCTAGCATATAAAGGCAGAAGATGGAATATGTTTTTATATCCCTATCAAATAACATGAGAGAGCTGGAACACGAGTATAGCTTAGCATAAACTTCTTAAAATTAGTTGAACTAGGCGCTGATCTCTTTGAACACCCTAAATGAACACTTGTCAAAATGGAAAAGGTGGTGTGTTTTCGTTGACCAGAAAGGAGTTTTACAAAAAAAAAAGATTCAATTTTATAACCTACATAATTAGAGTAAACAAAGGGAAAGACAAGATATTGGAGTTCCTTTCAGTTTCTGGACTTTTTTATGTAGGGATTTGTATTGAAAGTATTAAATTCAACAATGCAGGTATGATCTTTTTAGTCTACTGTATTTCATATCTTGAAGATATGAGCATGTGAAATGAAGGTATGATCAAGCCTGATACAAGATGTTTTAGGCAGAGCTTGTATGGGATAACATCTATGTTTTCTTTTCAATACCGAGGACAGAGTGGTTAAAGAAAGACAAGGACAGCCTAAAATAACCAAGTTAGAAGTTACAAGCTTTGTTCTGCTATTAACAACTATCTGTGAAGCCCACTGAAAATCATCACCTGTCAGCCCCAGACATGTGGCAAGGGTCTGTTACTGCCATCTGCATGCTGTTTCCTGACTGTGACACTGCTCATATTGCCTGTTTTGGATAAAACAATTCTACACAAACTGTGCTTTTTTACAGACATTTGAAGAAACCCCACATGATATTATAGTGTGACATTACAAAGAAGTATAAAGAATTTCATATTATGAAAAATTTAGCACTTTTCTTCCCACCAATTGCACCTCCTCTATCAGTTCAGAGGGCTGTGGGGTGAATCAGGTTCCTACTCACATCATTCACAGCTGAACACAAAATCTGTGTAATGCGTGGGAAAAGGGGGTTCAAAGAAAGAAAAATAATTTTGCATGCATTACCTTAAAGAGCTAAGTTTTAGCCTTACTTCTGCTATGGAGTTTTTGTGTAACACTATCAGTGTATAATTACAGAGGTCCCTTAAATCAGACATCTCCTAGACCATTTCATGCTCTTCATTTTATGGTGTCCACATGGCCCATGGAACCTGTTTTAGAGTTAAGGTAAGTACTTCAGGTTACTTCCAACAGCCCAGGGAATCTTTGCTACTAGCACACATAAATTATAAAAACAAATTATTAAATTATACTATGAATGCAAATTATGAAAAAACACCTCCTTCCTTGTTTTAGGCAATCAACAGTAGTCTTTTACTTTAGTTCTCCCATCTGCCAAACAGGAAACTGACGTCCTTTAACACAGGAACACACTGAAGTTATGTTAATGAGCAGATAAGAACCTCTAGGCAAGACTACCATAGAAAGTATTTCTACCCTGACATGGTTAGTGTTTCTACATTCAGGATTAGGTTTCAGTCTTAGGAGCAAAAGGGAGGGTCATGCCTCAAACAAAGAAAACTAAAGTAAATATCAAATTACTACTCATTTTGTGGGTACCAGCCATTCAGAGTGGTAAACTAGGCAGTGACTGTGATATTATATGAGATCTTGTAGTTAAAGACACTTCTGCATTACAATCAGTGCAAGGGGTTGCATTAGAATTGCAAAGACTTCTAGATTTTCCATAATTTATGGTTTTGATTTTGCACCCTTAAAATTCTCTGAATTAAGTATTTCAGAATGCAAAAGGTTTTATCATTTATTTCAGAGTCCAAGAGAATCAACTTTGGGAGTTCCAGCCCTTCACAGAAAGTCTTTATGCTCTTATATCGCAAAGTCAGTTGAGAGTACTTTGATATTCTTTATCACATGCTCATCATGCTTTGGTAGTGGAACTGAAACACCTTTTAATCAATAGATATAAATAAATTCCATCATAACATGAATAATTCCAGCCAAATTGGGCTTTTGTAGTCTATTAAACAAGTAAAATACTAATGACAATAGAGGTACACCAGTGTAATTTGTGGAAAGTGAAGCTCTATAGTCTATGTTTGCAAAAGCACTCCAGTTGCTACTTGTCATTGAAATAATTTTGCAGGGATTTTGCACCTGAATAACTGGGAAAATTTATGCCTTTAAATTTTTGTTTTTATTTTGCATTTGATCGTCGAATGAGTAACTCAGACTGTTAATAAGTAAGACCACGTTTAAGAGGTAGATACTATTTTCTGTATCTGTGAGATGAACATGTGTGGTCCAACACCTCTTCATATCAGTCACCAATTTCCTTTTTGTTTAATGTAAAATTTCTGGATGACCAGAGAGGAGAGGAAAGCAAATTATCTTGTAAGTAAATGCAAAATACTTTTAGAGGATGGAGGGAGTTAATTGCCTACTACATGTGGCAGTCAGGTTACCTCCTGAAGCATGACATTTCATAGATTGACAAGGAGTATAAGTAATATCTGTTGTAAAATTATCTAACCATTAGTCTTTCTGGTTCTTTGCCAGGCTAACCCTTCCAACAAAAGTGGTCTAATAAACTCAGAAATATTTTAAAATTCAAGTTTCTTCTGCACCTCTTTGCTATTTGTTAAAGTTTGGTTATTTTAATCTTGACTCACATCAGTAGATGAGGGTCTTGCATCTATTCTGTGACTCTTCTATTCACAATATCCCAAGAGATAAAAATATTTCCATTTTATAGACCAGGCAACAAAATCTATTGAAAAGACTAGGGGGGGCAAAGGAGTTTGGTGCCCTAACACTCCTGGAAAGTCATAGGTCAAAGTTTGGCATTAGGCTCCTAAACAATGCATGGAAAGAGCCTGGCATGCCATGCTGGGATTTGCTGGGCCAGCATCCGAGTCAGGAGTCACTTCAAGCTAGCTGATGCTGCAGAGTTGTGGTAAGCCTCAATGAAGGAATGTTATTCTTTCTCTCTCTAACTGCTTATCATGGTTCCTTTACCTCCTCCTGGAGTAAAATCAGCCTTTTCTCAAAAATTCACTTGGAAGACAGTTGTGTGGCAGCTTCTGCCTCCCTTGATCCAGTGTCAGTGGTTAAAGCGCTTCCCTCGCCTCTGAGAACAGACTCTCAGTTCCTTTCTCTAATTGCAAGGAACTTGTAATTCCCAGATCATCATTTTACTAGGAGGTTGCATGTGGTAATACATGATGTTCATAGCACTGTCTGTTGAAACTGCCACATTTTGTCAAAATACAGAAGGAAACAGTAAGCATGAACATGGCTGGTTAGGTGCCATGGTGATTGGGAGGAAAAGCTATGAACCATTTTCTGCTCCTCTGAATATTTAATACATGAGACAAACATCCATTGAATTCAGATAATATTTACTTAAGCCATTAGTCAATATTTTCCTCATTAAGGATGGCAGGATTTGACCCATTCCACAATCAATCCAGTGGCACCAGGTAAATAACATAGTTTTTAACTCACATTTTTCATACAGAAGGCTTCCTTAAGAAAATGGAATGAAATTTACAGATGCAGCACACATAATATTTAGACGTAATATTAGCTCCATCAGGAAGAAAAAATCCTGAAAATTAACAGAAATTGATTGATGCTCCCTGACTGGAAGTGTCTGTAATTTTTTGCATGACAGCAATATGGAATGTGTTAACTCCATGAACACCAGTCTCCTTTACAACTGCTGTTGCTATTCTAACCACATTATCAACCTCACACATGTTTACCTCAGGGATATTTAGCCAGCCATAATTGACTTTTGCACAAAAAGAAAGCTGCAGGCAAGGTTTAATCCTTTTGGGCTTGCCTTCTCAGTAAAATAAACAAGTATCTAAGAGAATTGTAACTAGATCAAGTATAAAATTAGAGCATGAGGTGAACCTGTGCAGTCTTTTCCAATTTTATAATTCTTACAATTTTCACAATTAGGATATCTGGAAATTAACATCTTTGCATATAAGATTTTATTAAAAACCAGAGAATTTAGCATTTCTCTAATTGTTATTTAACCATGTAAGATTCCTTTATTGAGGTGGAGTTTAAAAAGGCCTGTTGTACTAATATCATACTAAACTTCAGCTGATAAGGTTAATGCCAGGTAGCAGTGATTGTACATAAACTCTAGGTGACATTAGTCTTGATGAGATTAATCATTAATATGGTAGGTGGTGTCATGGTTTAACCCCAGCTGTCAGCGCAGCCCCACACAGCTGCTCACTCCCCACCCAGGAGGATGGGGGAGAGACTCAGAAGGGTAAAAGTAAGAAAAAACATGAGTTGAGATAAGGCAAGTTCAGTTGGTAAAGAAAAGCTCTGCATGCAGGCAATGAAAAGCAAGAAATTAATTCACAACTTCCCATGGCTAGGCAGGTATTCAGCCTGGAAAACAGGGCTCCAGTATGAGTAACAGTGACTTGGGAAGACAAACTCCATCACTCCGATTGTCCTCCCCTTTCTTCTCTTTCCCCCAACTCTATATGCTGAACATGACACCATGTGGTGTGGGATATTTCTTTGGTCAGCTGGGGTCATCTGTCCCAACTGTGTCCCCTCCCAACTCCTTGTGCACCCCCACCTCTGGTGGCTGGGGTGAGAAGCAGAAGAGCCCTAGAGTCTGTGTAAGTGCTGCTCATCAGTAACAAAATCAGCCCTGAATTATCAACACAGTTTTGGTCACAAACCCAAAACACAGCCCCATACCAGATACTATGAAGAAAATTAACCCTGCCCCAGCCAAAAACAGCACAGGTAGCTAAGACTGGTGTTCTTTTAACCTCATGCTACCAGGGAAAGAAAGCAGCCCTGCAATGATTTTACTCACATGCCCTATTCCCAGTCCTGCACAGATTTGTCTTGTGCTGATATCAACGCTTGTATGAATATATGGTAATTTGTTCAGGGAGCTGATCTGGCTGAAAACCAGCCATTTTCACCCAAGGTTAGTTTTAGCTCAGATCCTCTCACCACATGGTGCATCTTACACTTCATGATGAACACATGAAGAAGGGGGAAGACTCCAAGACTGTTTCTTCTGATAGCAGGGCCAGCTTAAACTGATAATTCATCTTTGCCTTCAAATAGTTGGAAAGAAGCATATTCTAGAGTTGCATCTTTTCCTTGCTGACAAAAAAAGAAGCTCAGAAAACTAGCTTGAGCTTAAATTTCTAATTGCAGATAGCTGAAGTGAGAGACTTCTCATCCATGAGCAAAGCAGGCCATACTATGATAAAAATTCAAAACAAAGTATTATTTTAGGGTTTTAACTCCCTGCATCAGGTCAATCATCTCAAGTGTAGGTAAAGGCAACCAGTGCTAGACTATGCAATAGATGAGAAGGTGGAACAGTCGGGATAAAATTGTTGCTTCATAAAATGAACAGCAAACTTCTTGTTGATGTAGAGCAAATAAGAATTTTATCCTACAGTCCTATGTTTTAATCTGTTTTTCATGTTTTGCTTAGTTCTTAACGAATCAATTAATATATATCTGTCTATTTGTATAATGGTCATTGATGGGACTGTATTTGTAAAATGCTTTCTAATAATATGTATGAAGGAATTATTTAAGTGTTAAGTGCATCATTATCTATTATCTGACAGGTCATCTGCTCTACTAGCAGAGCAAGTACAGAAAATCTCCTATATATTTATATGCAGATAAATCTAGATTTGAGTGAAAAGATTGAAGTGGGGGAAATGAGTGATTTCCTTAATTTACTCTTTCATATACGAAATTTTGTATAAAGTCTTTTGTAAACTGTTCTCTGACCTATGTTATAAATCCTGTTCCCGGCAGGAAAAAGAAAAAAAAAAACCCAACCATTTAACTTTCATCACTACTCAAGTAACTGTGGTCCAACTGAATGTGTATGTGGAAACAAGCAGCAGGTTTTAACCAGAGAATAGTATTCTACACACAAAGTAATAGAAATAAGTTTGATTTTCTAAATATAGCAATATGGGGTGTTTCTAGCATATACAATCATTTTAAGCATGTGTGTGTGTGTGTAGAGGAGGTGTTGTACTGAGTCAGACATGATATTATTGTTTTAATCAAAAAGCAGCAATCATTGTATGAAAGCCTGTAAAGATACTATAGATATCTATAGATAGATACAGATATCTATAGATATAGATACTTATATATAGTTGTAGATATACATATAGATATCTCTATAGATAGATAGATAGATAGATAGATAGATAGATGTAAACAGAGATATTTATAGCCTGTAGATACTTCAGCCTTTTCCTATTTTCTTGTTTTTCCCTGAAAATCTATGAAGATATCATTGAGTGAAAAACTTTGAAGCGGGTACCTTAAAGTATTACTGTAGATTTGCAGAATGTCAAACTTTGCTTTATTGTTAGTACATTACACTCACAGTGTTAGAGTTACCAATCAAGTAGTATTTGGAGAGGGGGCAAAATGCCAGTCTCATGAGAAGTCCCTGACAGAACTCTGCCTTCCTTGAAGAAATTCAAACATGACTCAGAAGATGACAGGAAAGGGTAACAAACATTTGAATACTAAAGGCTGGAGATGACTGAAACAAAGAGGGAAGCAATAAGAAGGGCAATAACTATGGTTCAGAAATAGAAATATTTTCTAAAGGACGCAGTGATGTGTAAGAAATCCAGAAAGTCAAGTTGTAGAAAAAGAGGTCAAAAACCAGCAAACCTGTGTGTATAGAAATCTGTAAGAAACTCAGCTTTAATAAAACGTACAACTTCAATATGCAGTTACAGCTGAAAGCTCAAAAAACTACAAAGCTGAGTCTAGTTACATGTTAGAAGAAAAATCCAAGTTTTTCTCACTGATTGTATTCTGTAGTGATGACAATCACAAATAACAATATTTCATTTATAAAAATAAGGGTACTCTCATGAAACGTATATCCACGCAAATTTCATTTATTTCATCAAAGTAAATAGAGGATCACAAAATGGTTAAGGTTGGAAGGGACCTCTGGAGGTCATGTGGTCCAACCCTCCATTCATGAAGGGTCACCTAGAGCTGTTTGCCCTTGGTTCAGATGGCTTTTGAGTATCTCTGAGGATGGAACAGGGAAGTTACACCAAAACTCCAGAACTGTCTCTACAGATGCTTTTGATTGTCATTCCATGAAAGATGAGGAGGACTTCCAAATATCCTCAAAATCTTCTTATAGACCTTAGAAAAATCTGGGGTATATTAAACCACTATATTAAATGGTTTTGGGACAGGTTCTTTTATTAAGGGTGCAGCAATCTCTTCTGCAGACTGTGAGTCTGAGAATAGAAAGCTGTGGGGCATATGTAAGAAATGTGAATATATCTCGGTTTAAACTCCTGTACAAAAATTAGACTAGGTGTATGGAAACTAGAGAGATTGAAAGCACAAGTTGAGCCTGCATTGAAACTAATGCATCATAGAAAACATAAAGAGATACTACTAAATATACTCCATTAAAGATAAAGACAGTTTATTATTCATCATCAATTTTTAATACATCAAGATTTTTCTCATGTACTTATGTAGTTGCAGAAAACAGGAAATAATTTTTGCTTAAATCATTGAAAGATGGATTACTCCTATTTTGGAATATTATATGCCATTACCAGTCTAAAATCGTTAAGAGGTGGTCAAATCTTTTATTATAGTGTTTCTAAAGCCTCCCAGAGTACTTGCAAAGCTGAAATTTGTTTTCATGTATGTGAAAAGATAAAAATCTTTTCACTATATTTTAAATCCCATACGAAGTTGAATTACCTTTTAAGAATTGTCGCTTATGCATTGGTTGTGTGATTTGTCAGTCACTGGGCTGCTGTTATCAAGGAATGAAAAGGCAGGAAGCAGCAATTTAACCAAGTATGTGTTATGCCCTTGTCTGCTCAGTGGGCTTAGGGGAAAGTTGTATGATTTACTCCAGGTACTGCACAGGAGAAACAAGAAAATTCTCAAGATATTCAATAACAAATTTTACTGCAAACTTTAGAATACTGAGGTACAATACAGTACTCGGCAAATTTTAAAATGTAGCCATTTTGGTTGGAAATGCAACAATATAAAAGTATAAACATAATGCTTAAGAAAATGAAATGGAAAGGAAAGAAAAGGAATGAGAAAAAAGATAGAGAAAAGGAAAGAGAAAAAAGCTAAGAGTAGAAATGTATACAGTCTCCACCCTTGGATCCACAAATAAGACTTGATTGTTGCAATTTTGATGTTGTTGGTCAAACTAATGGGGGCAGTCCTGATCTGTCGGGGTGGGTGAAACCCACGAAACACAAAGTTGGGTGGGTTAATATTATGCTCAGGCTCACTGGGATTGCCCAGGTGTCTCTCCTGGGGTGGGAAGTTTTGCACTGTATGATATAATACTGTGGATCATGGGATACTCTGTGAGTCTTTGACACCATCTAAGACACGACAGCTGCCTCTTACCTGTCAGTTTATCAGTTATGGCCCATCAGAAGGGATGAACACCTTCAGGCTTATGTCCCGGTACTTTCCTGAAGGGAGTTTTCACAGCTAAGCCACTTGTGTAAGGAGATTAACACAATGAAAAGCAGTATCCCACCTCACAGAAGTTGCCTCTTTGTTTGAGAACAATTCTGCAGTGTGTAGGTCAGCAAATTAGGGCCATTTTCAATATTAATTTCTAAAGAACATCAGAAATGCATGCAGGTTGTAGCATACACTAGTGAGGTGTAATGGAGTTGAGTACATATTCTACACATCGTCCTCCAGCAGAGTAATCCAGAATGCAATAGCATCTAGAATACCCTCTGGAGTAATCTACAAGCAATCTTCTTCAATATTGTACTGAAGTCAGTCTGCTGCAATGCCTGTCAATCTATTAATAGCACTGAGACTGAGGGCAGCATGGCAGCCAGTTGTTTCATTTCTTAGGAAAATACATTTTTTAATGAACAATTATATGAGAAAGTTACACTTTCTTCCCTCTCCAAACCTTCCGATTTCAATTATTACATTTATATTTTGATCTCACAGAGACTATTTTCCATGTAGATTGTAAAATGTCCATTGGGAACTAGTCAATGTATGAATAAATAATTCTCTGTATGCTATAATGTATGTCTGTTAATGGCACCACAAATATACTGATCTCAACCATCTACTTATCACCATGGTTGTCTATATCAACATGTGTAAAACGTTGCAGGGTACAACAGCTGGCAAACCACTCAGCGCAGCAAGGGGAAACTTGCAATGAAAGATTGTACCAGAATTTGTATCATTATAAGCTTCACAAAGAGATAAGATTCCTGTCTCTGCTTCTCTTTTAAATTTTTGCCATATAGCATGATCAAGGGTTATGCATCTGAATCCCAGTCTTCCCTTATGCTAGCCAGAGGTTATCCATTTGTTTGTGGGGTGGCTGCAGACTCTCCTACCCTCATGTCCTTTATTCTGCTTCCAGCTGCCCTGAACAGTGATCAATAAGTTACCAGTCTGTGCTACAATCAGTTTCCTAACTCATTTCTGCTCCTACAAAAAAAAATCTTTTTCTTATTCTTTTTAAATTTTTTATTACTCAGATCAATACAATCAGAGCTCTGAGTCTGTCTCGCCTCCCCTCAGCAGAGGCAGCCAGTGTGGGGACCAGCTGGTTTTTCAGTAATGTTCATGCTAAGAGAGACTTTTTCCCCCACACCAAGTTCCTCCTAATGACTTCCTCTGAGATGCCAGGGTGGCCTTGCTTCCCTTCACCACAACTTGCTGTCTCTGTCCTGCCATATCCGCTTTATAAAATGACGCCTTCCAATTTTAGGCCCATTTTTTTCCCCACAAGTAGTGAATGCTCTGTTAATCTTTAGGAATGGTCCTCCCAAGAAGGCTGTAACTTCTATTTTAAGGAAGATTACAGTCTGGGTGAATGAATTTTATGACCACGGTTAGTACTATTTCTAATCTGCCTTTGTTATCTAAGGTTTGGTAGAAGGTCACAGAAGTTTAAATTCTGGACTACTTTGCCAGAAATCATCTGCCTGAAGAGTTTTAAACTTCCCATCCTTTTACAGAGCTGACCCTGCATTACTCTGCATGTGTTCTGGGTTTCCAGAAGCCCTCCTATCCACAGCAGAATTTCTGTTAGTATTTCATATACTCATCAGACTTTATATCGTTCCTTCATCTCCACATGTTTAGAAAATCTACATTTTTTCATAATTCCCATACAAGACTCTGCCTAACACACAACAACAACTGAGAAATATAATTCCAGGCATTACATCCAATATGTATAGTGCTTTTATTAGAGAAACTGCATAACTATAAAACCAGCTGAAAATAATCCATGGTGCTACTATTCAAAATATTCTGGAACAAAATCCCCTTCTCCTCTTCCTCTCTTCTAATCCTAATATTTAACTTAAAAAAAAAAAATCCTAAAGTGTTAAAGATATATCCCAATAAACAGTAAACGAATCATCACACACGAAATAGGTTTCATTTGTGTTAAAGTACTGTCAAGATTTCTTCCACTGACATGAAAGCCAGATCCAGAAATTAGATCCGGAATGGAGTATTGTTTTCCCTGGCAAAAAATGCGCATTTTCAGTCTACACCAAGGAAAGGAGGAAGTAAAGTGAAAATATCTACAAATTAAAAGGAAACTTATTTGAAACGATGATCTTAGATCATCGTTTCAAACAGATAGAATCACCACACTTTCTTAAAATTGGAGTCTCAGCATCAGCTTATTAAATGAATTACTATTTCTTTATTTTATAGTATGTTTAAAACCACTTAATTTAACAAATTAATAAAAATACTATTTTTTTTAAATTTGGTGTTAATATGCCAATAACATAACAAATATATTCAAACAAAGTTTTTGTTTGCTGTATTCCCATATTAAATATAAGGCTATAAAAAGTAAATAGCTCATTTAATGTTCAACTTTTCTTGTTTAAACTTGATGAGATTTGAATTATATTGTAAGGAAACTCATTGGAAACGCTATAATTTCCTAAAAAAATTAGTTCAATTCAATGTCTCATAAAAAGTAGAGCACTATTTCAAATTTAGGAGATTAAATATACTGGGCATCTGAATTCAATTCAGTATTTACATTATTAAAATGGATACCCAGAAAAAACAAGCAATAATTTATGTATATAACTTTGGGTACCAGAGTTTGAAAAATTACATAAAATCTGTGTTAAAGGATTAAAAAATCTTCAATTTGTATGCATAAACTGTAGCTGCCTCAGATAGGTGACTGTGATAAAATAAAAGCACCAGGTCAGGAGAATATTTTTGCCCTGAGGTGCTCACTACCAAACTGCAAGCCCAGGGGATAGTTTGAGGACCAGCAAGACAACTTTTTTCCATGTCAAGTGCAATTATACTGTACAGGTATTCTCATATACATTGATGTAAGATTATGATTTTGAGATGAAAAGCGACAGTTAGCTCTAGAGTAGCACAAGATAATTGTTTACTGCATGTCATGGTGAGCACAGGTAAACACAATTCAAAAAAATTACTCTTCCAAAATCTACTAGAATCAATCTATGAAATGATGTCACAGGAAAAAAAATTCTCATGAACAACTAGACAAAATTTCCTCTGAGATTTATTTAATGAAAAGCAGCAACTATACCTTGCTTCATAAAAGTCTATGTCACCATACAGGAGAAACCCACATCTAATTATTCAGCAGAAAATGGGCTCTCTGACATGAAACAGGGAAAATTGTTTCATAAATCAATTTTGCGTTAACCTTCTAAACCAAAGTGTACCACACATTTGAGATGCAATTACTCTGCCTTGTACATCACACAATAAGATGAGTGAATTCATTGGAAGGAGAGGTGAGAGTTGCTCTCTGTTCCCTGCACTGTACATAACAATCTATGATCAGAGAAATTAAAAACATTCACAAAACATACATGGTCCTCAACTCTCATGCACAGGCTCATCTAAAACCCCTCCATGCAGCATTTCTTCACACCAGGGCCAGTGACAAGTTCAGCATCATCCCACAGCAGCAACTGCTGGCTGTGCTTGCTTATCTGCCTCCCACTGAGCACACCACATAAATAATTTAGACCCAGCCCTTTCTATTGTGTATATGGTTAATGGACACTTACATCTGCTTTCCAGAAGCTTCTGGAGTAAGGAGAATTTAAGTCAGAAGCCAAATGTCTTTTACTATTTTAGTATTATTTTTATTATATTATCTTCTTCAAACAAGAAAATAATCATAAGGGCAAATCAGTGCATGCTTCTAAAGAAAAATGGTGCAAACACTACTATTTATACTGCCTTAATACTCCTGCACTATTTATCCCACATCCTAAAACTGTGTTAGGGAGTTTACAATGAGGCATCTAAATGAGAAAGTCTTGCCTGGATTTCAGGAAGCAATACGAAAAGACAGCCAGAGATGGGAGCTGGTAAGTCAGGCTGGTTTTGGTTGAGAGAGAGTTAATTTTCTTCATAGTAGCTATTAAGAGGCTGTGTTTTGTATTTGTGACCAGAGCAGGGTTGATAATAGAGATTTTTTAGGTATTGCTGAGCAGTGCTCACTGAGAGTCAAGACCTCTCTGCTCCTCATCCCACCACACCAAAGAGGATGCTGGGGGTGCACAAGGAGTGGGAGGGAACCCAGTCAGGACAGCTGACCCCAGCTGACCCAAGGAATATCCCACACCACACAACTTCATGCTCAGCATGTAAAGGTGAGTGAAGTAGGAAGAAGGTGAGGGGGATATTTGGACTGATGGTGTTTGTCTGCTCAAGTCTCCATTATGCATGATGCAAACCTGCTTTCCTGGGGTGGTTGAACACCTGCCCATAGGAAATGGTGAATTAATTCCCTTGCCTTGCTTTGCTTGTGAGTGTATTTTGCTTTATCTATTGAGCTGTCTTTAGCTCAATCCATGAGTTTTTGTCGTTGTTGAGGCGGTCATGACACAAAGCACTGCTCACAGACAGTCTTAGTTGGCAACAAAGACTGTGAGCAGTGCTTTGTGTCGTGACCGCCTCAACAACGACAAGTTTTCTCACTTTTACCTTTATGATTTTCTCCACCCCATTGGACAAGTGACTGAGTGGCAGTGTGGGCCTGGGGTTAAATACTTACACAACCTAATGGCTTCCAGCAATCCCACCCCTCAAATTCAAAGGGGTCTGAAATGCTCCTACTTCTACACACACAGTTCAGACATATTCTTTTTCTGTGCACATGATCAAGTCATCAGAATCGCTTTTACTCCTTTACTGTACTTCTTTCTTTACATCATATGGAAATTTGCTTGGCTTGCTCACTCCACAGGAATGGTTTGGCTGAGGTTATTTTAAACCTGATTTTCTCTTACAGTACCAAGAGCACACAAGAGCAAATCCTCGAGCCAGCCATTAACCCAACTGCAGCAAGTCCAAAGCTGCTGGGAAGAAGCTGCTTTTTACCAACATCTTGTAGTCAACAGAAGTTAAGTAAGCTGAAAGGAAGTGTTTTCTTGATGAGACAGCTATAAATCAATAAATAAGGGATTAGAAGGATATTCAAAATGAAGGTGTCAACATGGGAACACACACACAAGTCAGCATGAATGAAGGAAGCTGGTGGGTTTACCAGAGATGATGCTATTTGCATAATACATCAGTTTATACTTTCAGAAGGATAAACACAAAGATGAAAATTTATTTGCTTAAATCCAAGCTCATTAAATAGTAAATATCAAATTACTAATAGTTAGCTTAGGTAATCTTTGTGGAGGAGGGATTAAATTTACAAAACTGCTCGGCTTTGCCCTGCCAAATCTGACACCAACACACTAACAATCTTCGCTTCATTATTAATTTTGGTTTTAAACCCTGAAGCTACGGTTTCTTTACTGCAGTGTTGGGGTAAATTCACCACTGATTTAAAATATACAATTCTGCATATGACTGTATTATTCACAAGTTATAACATTAATACTTTAATGCTGAAGATAAATTAATAAATACCATTGCTGGCATGAAATACGTGAATTACATGGGTCGAAATATATGGATCGCAGTCACTTCATCATCTGGTGTCAAAGCAAAAAGCATTGTGCCTTTCTTCATCACATCATCCTATTCTACTTTTGTCCTTATATATATATATTATGTCTGCTTTTGTGGCACATGATTTGCATTCAATTAAGTAATAGTACTCCACATGTGGTAAGTGCTCTGCTCTAGCTTTACATGGCAGCACAATGTGCCGTGTATTAGCAAACTAGACAATGATCTGATTTACAATGTGTATTACCCTAAATGTGAAAACACTGCTCATGAATTGAATTTTTTGTATCTATCACTTAGTCATCTACTGCTCTTACCTGACTTTAAAAATTGTAGGAATTACACAATGAAAACAACTTGAAAGTTCACAGCATCATGCAGGAGAGGAGGCATTGTAATGCACATCCTTGATTCTCTGCAGGACTCAGCAGACAGCAAACCTGTCAGGGCAGAGTCTGCAGGGAAACTGTACTTTTCAGCAATCTCTGTTGTATATAATCCACATTATATGATGCAATAAGATATAAAATTGTCAGAATAGTCCAGAGTTGTTCTCTCTTGCTTAAAATTATATGTGCAAAGACAAGAAGACTGAAGTAGAGTTTGTATGTTTTGGAGCTGAAATCATATTGTCAAAATGAAACATCATAAATTTTAAACTATCAG
Organism: Leptocoma aspasia; assembly: GCA_013399835.1. Lineage (NCBI taxonomy): Eukaryota > Metazoa > Chordata > Aves > Passeriformes > Nectariniidae > Leptocoma > Leptocoma aspasia. The sequence goes on along the minus strand of VXAX01001251.1, from coordinate 1,359,986 downwards.
CTGTCATGGCTGATCTTACACAGGCGCTGAACAGTAAGTTAGCATTTGTGCTAAAATAATATCACATAACATAACAGCTCTGGTAAGTGTTGCTCCATGCTTTTATCTAGACATAGTAAACAGAAAAAAAATAAATAAGCATACAGCATTGTGAACACTCACAAGTAGATACAACTTTAAATAAATGCTTGAAAATAAAACCTTAGTAATACTGACTTCAGTAAATCAATAAAGAACTTTACAGATCCTAGACAAATGGTATTGTCCTACAACATTTCTTCAGAAAGTACACCAGCACAGCAACATCTCCAGATTTTGGGCAATGCGCATTGTGACAGAATCATCAGTCCAGCTGTAATTCAGATTTCCCTCCTTTCCCAACTTTTGTCCACAATGCCTGTATTAAGGGTTTTATAGGTAGGACAATCTCTCATCCTCTCTGGAAACCTCTCCAAGAGTAAAGCTTGCAGAACCATAAGAGCTACCCTTTGGTACCATGAGAAGAAATGAGCAGCATAGGATGGGATGGATAGGAACAGCTTGGTCCAACTTTGCTGCAGCCAGAATGGCTGTATCTGGCCATGTCTGTATTTAAAATATAAACTAGTTGGACCAGGTGGGGTAGAGTTGTGTGGTTGGTACCAAGTAATGCTTTGAGAGGACAAGAGTTTCAATTAAAACAATCAGCAAACCTGTCACTCCATGTTGTGTGTGAAAAGCTCCAGCTGCCCAGTAAAATGTCAAGAGGAAATGCCCTGGCTCACTTTTCATCTGTATGGGATGTCTGACCCAGCCAAGGTACATCACTGTTCAGAGTACTCGTTAGCTTAACCAGCATGGTTCTGGTTTGATGCTCCTTCCAGAAGTGCAGGTAACACCACGGTGCAACCCTCAGAAGCTCCCCTCATGCTGCACCTCCCAGCTGGGCCACGGAGCAGAGACATTCAGGAGGAAACATTTCCAGCTACTGCCAGAAAAAGAACTTAAACTTGAAATAATGGGAAGCAAATGACTAAACCAATCATAAGAGGTGGCCAGCTTGTTGACAAGTGGTACAGCTGGGGGAGATCTGTGTAAAACACACACAAACTGCAACAGTGGGTTGGTTTTAGAGGCATTAACATACGTTGAATGTCAAATAATGAGACAGGAAACAATGAAGATTATATTGAGTGTTGGAATCCATGGCACAGAGAATGTTTCTCTGCCTGTTTCAGGAAGCTCTGATCCTCAGCAGAACACTGCTTTTAACCTCTGTCCCTGGGAAAAAATTGCCAAGGCTTTGGGATTTGGAGCATACAGGTGTGAATTAGATAGCAGTAGTATGTAGTATTAGTTTGTCACAGGGTGAAGAATTTAGGGTTTTAGGATTTTAATATGAGAGTGAATAGGAGACAAGATGGAGGATTTTGGGCGTTGTCTTGTCTCCTTCTTGTTCTTCTTCTACTCCATTCTCTGTAGTACTGGTGGCACAAGTTTATTGGTTAGAGAAAGTAGTGGCATAGATGCTACGTGAGTAGATTAATAGAAGTTATTGGTAGAAAAGTAAAAACAAATATGTGTTGGAAAGTAATTGGACTAATTAGCTTTAAAAGACTTTGGTTTTAGATGTTTGGAGTCCATTTTGTCCATCTTGTGCCTTGTTTCTCGTATGCTAAGTCTGGTGTGCAGATGGCATATCAAACTCAAGATAAGAAAAAGATTAAACAATAGACTGAAGACAGAGAAAACCCAGAGTCTTGTTCATTTTTCATCCTTGCCAAAGAACTCACAAGGGAACCTCCTCCAAAGGGCCCAGGGGGTAGATTTCTCACTCTTGTCGGAGGACCCAAAAGCCCAACACAATTGAGGATTTAATTAAAATAAGAATACGTTCTTTAAAAATGTATTCTTACATAATGGCAACCATGCTCTGGTTTAGAAGCTTTCAACTGCTTTTTAACATGACTGAATAACAGACCTTCTCTTCTGTGTATTAATAACTTGATGGATGCAAAACTTTTAACTTGAAAGACTTCACATTTTTGGTCATTATTTGAGGGTTAGCAGTGCAGAGGCCAAAAGGTGACAGCTTCCATTACAGGGCTATTACTTACAGCTCAGGCAGAGAAGTGGCTCAGAAATGCAAACTTCAGGGCCACACCTCACACCTGTCTCTAGGATAGCTGCTGCTACTCCCTCCCACAGAAATTTCCCATCCCATTAGTACAGTAATTGATTTATACTAGATCAGTAATGCAAAATTACAAACCAAGAACTGTTAGCACCAAAAGCAAATCTCTACTTCTCACTCTTTTAAAATGTTTAACGGTGAATTCAATGCCTGTCAAAACTGCTGGAAGTCCTTTTATACACAGGTCCTGGCTGCAGGACTGGAATAATCCAGGAGTTTGCACTCTCACTTTGACCGAGCGTAAGAAATGGCCACAAGAGTGGTTGTTTATCAGACTAGTTAGGACAGGTGTTTATATTTGTTGCACTAAGCACCTTTACATTGTTTTAGGTCAAAGAATTACAAACTTTCTCATCATTTAAGAACTAACTTCTTATTTAAAAGAAAGCAATGGTTATTTGGCTGTTCTTATAATGGGACTAAGGTTTAGACTTAACTGACTGGTGTCTGTAACAGGAAAACCAAAGGATGGCAAGTAAGGCCAAGAGGGTGATTCCTACTTTCATTAGTCTCTGAAAATGGGTTTTTTCACAAGATTGAAGGACACAGATTAGTATTTGTAGATCCCCTTCAACCCCATTGCAGACAAAGCTGTGTCAGCTGCCCCAAGGAATATCCCACACCACACAACTTGGTGAGCTCACCTGGTGAGCTGAGCAAAAACAGCTCACCAGCTCCTCCAGCCTGCTGGCAGAAGGCTTTGTGTAGCCATCTCCCACCACCCCTGGCAGAACCAGCCAGGTTAGCCAACATTGATTATTTCAGCTCTCAGGGTTATTTGGCTCATTTATGCAGAGATGGGTTTGGGTGCAATTATAAGAGTAAGCCATCAGCAGTGCTGTGGCAGAGGCAGCCCTTAGGTCTGCAAAGAGAGGGTTACAGGGAGCTGGGGCTGCCTGGAGGCATCACCTCCTCATCTGGCCCCAGAGCACCTGGAAAGGGTGCACAGACACCAGGTGAGTCTCACTGGGGGAGCCCAGTTCAAACTAATTACTTCACAGGCAATCAAACATTCATCAGCTGATAACCACTTTTGGATATCGTGGATCTGACTGATTCACACAAGAGACCAAAGCTGAAACTCTCTGTAGTCAATAATCAAAGCTCTGAGCCAGCTAATTCCCTTCTGCTAGCACTGAAAACACATGCACAAACACAAGCACATGCTTTCTGTCTCTTTTCCCTTTGTCTGCCACCTTGAGCTGTAGCTGCAGCTCTGAGACAGGGCAGGGTGAGCACTCTATATTCTCTGCTATTACCCTGACATGCAGTGAGACCCACCTCTAGGTATTAGGGCCTGGAACATCATTGATGGTAGCAAAATAAAAAGGCTTATGCTATATTTTTATAACCCAGGCAAATCAAAAGCACCTCTATAGTGAAAATGTTACCCCTTGCAACATATGGCATCAGTGAGCATAAGATATATTGGTAGGCTTATTCATTTAAGATGCAAGCACAGGGGCCCTTGTGTATGTTTGCAAAGCAGACCACTTAACATAAAAAGATTCTGTTCTGATTGTGCAGGAAGAAACGGGCCATTCTTTATTTTCCTATGGTGTTATGATTTCCAGCCTTCATTCTCTATCACTTTCTGTGTAGTAAATTACTGCTTCTTTAGTAAAGATTGAGATCCACATGCCTTAGCAGCTCCCTTTTAAACTTTCAACAGTGCATTTAGAATAAATCTTATAACAAAAGTTACACAGTGTAGTACCACACAAGTAACAATGGCATTACTTCCATTACATGGCCAAAACTTTAAGATTTTTTTTTTCTTAGGAAGTATCCAAAATTTAGTCACGAAAGTGGGAAGCAGACAGCAGTTCTTGTAAGAAAAGAGGGAACCTGGGGAATGACTATTGAAAGTCTCAGCTGTGGACAGAACAGGAAACAAGCACAGAGCTTCAGCAGGCAGGAAAAATGCAGGCACTTCCCCAAAGAATTTAACAAGGCAATCTTGGTAAACTGCCCAGTTAAATTAAATTGAAATTAAATTGAAATTTCTGCATATGAGGAATCCAGGTTCAATACCTCAATAGTGGCAAAATCTTGTGTTGATTTTTTCCAACTTCAGCTGAAGTTAATCAGAAAGCACACAGACTTGCATCCCGAGTCTCTTGTCCTGCAAAAATGAGCTGGAATGCCTGAAAAGCCAGGAAGGCAGGAAAATACAGTGTATTTTCAGTCATACCAACAGAGCTAGCCCCATCACTGGTTTAAACCCAAAGAAAATGTGCTTGTATGATGGTTGCAGTTGTCTGTGCTAGAAAGGAACACAACAATCCATGAGGTCACCCTCAACTCAGTACAATTTTATCTGTGCAAGCTTAAGTTTACTTATTTGGAGTCTGTGACTCATATAAGCATGTTGTTATAGCTTTTCAGGATGAAGGGCAGCAGGTTTGATTCTGCTTAATTAAAAGTAACCAGAAGACTTACATAGACTTGTACAGGAATAAGATAGTCCTAAGTTACTAAATCAAACAGGCATTACAATACTTGCAAAAGAGAAAAAAAAAAAAAAAGTTAATTTTTCAAGGAAGCAGCTAAAATAGCAATAAAAATAGACAAAAATTTACCAGCAGGCTTTATTAAATAGAAAGGATTTCTTTGTTTAAGTATGGATGCATCAATTTCCAACAACTTTTCCAAAAGCATTTAAGTAACTTGGGAACTTAAGATCATTACATGTTTTTGGAAAACTTCTTATTCTAAGAATAAGTGTAGAATTCTAAGAATTCTAATCAGATTGCATAAAAATCTGTGAAAATTTCAAGGGATGGATGGACAGATGTCCAAATTGGTTTCTTTTTTTGCATTCCTTGCTTGTAGCTTCTCCCTCTGTTAGCTGCCTTTTTTGCACTCACTTTTTTGGGAAATAAAAAAAAAAACAAAAGAAAGGAAAAAAAGCAGTACTCAGACATGCAGCCTGGTTCAAAGCTCTGGTGGGTAGCAGGGAAATACTTTAGAGATCAGGTGAAATGAATTCAAGATGAGTGAAAATGGTCTTCGGTTCTGCTCTGCTACCTTTTACTGAAGATTCACTGCAGAGACGTGAATCATCTCCATCCACACTGTGCTTTGCTTCTTGCAGGCATTTTTCACAGACCCCTCCTGCTTCTTTTGTCTCCCAGTGTCAGACACGGTGATTTACCATTGGTCACTGTGGCATTAAGGGTTTACTACCAGTTAGAACAAGTGTGAAGGAAAAGGAACCTGCTGCAAAATAAATAAATAACATAAGGGCAGACGCTTTGTAATAAGGAATAACAATTAGGTAATAAAGACAGGGAAAAATGGGAAAGCACAGCTTCTGTTCACATGGCTTACAGCAAAAAACATTTTTTACTTTAGATCAACTAAAATCTCTGCTTAAAGTAAACTGAGAATACAATTAGATTCAGGCAATTGGGCTCTTTGTATTTTTAGAAAAAATCTCCTTCCCAGCCAGAATGAAAAATGAAATAGAAATAGGGTAAAAAAATATTTTTTTTATGAACACATTAATAATTGAACAGGTGTAATTGTACAAGACACTACTGGAAACCCTTGTTCACAGAAGAAGACAGACATCAACAGGATAAAATGCTGGTTTTATAAGGTATATGAAACTTCAGCTCTCCTCTGCAAGTTATCCTCTCAAAAAATACATCAAACTCATGTATTGAATGTAACTGTGATTATATTTAGAAAATCAAAATCACTGTTTTTTAGAGAATTCAAAAAACCTAGAAGTGGCACCTGCAGTCTTAAATTTTATGTCTTCCTTCAGGGACTGTAAATAGTTTTTGTATTTATGATAAAAAAGATGGCAGAAAAAAATGAGGAATATGTAGGAGAAATATGCAAATTTTGAAGTTATGTATTTTACCTGAAAAGGAGTTTTGTCTTCTTCATTTATATATAATAATCCAGAGATCCCATATGTGTTATTAAATTTTAATGCTAATAGTATGCTAAGAAAAGCATGTATCCCTAACTTACTATATATACTATAGTATAGAAGAGAACCAAATCACATATAAAGATCCCCCTATTTTTTCCCCAATATTTTGTACTTATATTTAAACTTTTAGATGTGTCTCTGAGGTCTTTAAAACTCTCAAAAAAGACTTTAGCCAAACCCAGACTATACAAGGGCCTGAGCATCGAGTGAAATAAATTTACTCAAAATTAAACAAAAAAATTTTTACTCAAAAGTAAAAAAAAAAAAAATTAAAAAAACCAAACTGAACCAAATATACCAAATTATTTCTGAGACTTTTAAAAAATCTGTTGGATAATGAAATTAAAACTACGGATAATACCAGGATCCGTTCCAACAGTCATCATATTAATGGACTTTGTGATAATGTTTAAAACATTTTCTGATTTTTCAAAGAAGCATATAAATACCAAGGGCCAGTGCTCATTAGTCAGATGGCTGTTATTTTCAGGGCAACTCATGGTGCCTGGGATGGTTTTGGAGCATATTTCCCAAAAGATATTCCCCAAACTGTCATTCCAGGTAAAGAAATGTTGGATGTATGAAAGCAGCACTGTTTACTTAGAGCTTTTATCACTCACAGTTTGGACCCAAGGATTTAGTTTATTCTCTCCCTAAATTAGGTGAGGTTGTGGGTTGGCACTGGCCTGCTGCCAGGCACCCATGAAAGCCACTCAGCCCCCTCTGCAGCTGGACACAGGACAGAAAATATAATGAAGGGTTCATGAACTGAGATAAGGACCAGGAGAGATCACTCACCAAATACCATCACAGGCAAAACAGGATCAACTCAGAGATATAAAATGATTTATTACTAACAAAATCAAAGCAGGATAATGAGAAGTAAAATAAGCCCTTAAAACTACCTTCCCCCCATCCCTCCATCCTTCCAGCTTTACTTCCTCCCCCTCAGCAGTGCAGGGAGATGGGAATGGGGGTTTTGGTCAGTTCATGTGGCTACTCCCACAGCTCAGGGATAGGAGTCCTTCCCCTCCTGCACCATGGGGCCCCTCCCACAGGAGACAGTTCTCCATTAACTTCTCCGCCCTCTATCCAGGGCTCTCCCATGGGCTCACAGCCTCCTCTCAGGCATCGACCTGCTCCAGTGTGGGTCTCCTCCATGGGCTGCAGGTGGATCTCTGCATCCCTGTGGTTCTCCATGAGCTGCAGGGGCACAGCTCCCTCACCATGGGCTGGACAAGGGGCTGCAGGGGAATCTCAGCTCTGGTGCCTGGAGCACCTCCTGCCCTTCCTTCTGCACTGACCTTGGTGTCTGCAGAGTTCTTCTCACATGTTCTCACTCTGCTCTTCTCTGGCTGAAATTACAACTGCATAAAAACCTTTGTCTTGATTTCTCCTTAACTATGTTATCACAGAAGCATTGCCATCCAGCAGCACATATGTCTTTGGAGCCATCAGGGATTGGCTCTGCCAGACGTTGTGGAAGCTTCCAGCAGCTTCTCACAGAAGCCACCTGTGTGGCCCCCATGCTACCAAAAACAGGCCATGAAAACCCAATACAGGGGAAAGAAACCCCTTTCATTATATAATTCCAAGGGATCTCTGAGAAGAGATGCTGCACTGAAAGCCAGTAACTTTTCTTGCTTTTAGACCAATCCTTGGCATAGTCTGGGCATAGGCATGATTCAAAGCACCATCAGCCAGCCAGAAATTTTTGAGACAGCTCTGTTTCAGAGCATGAGAGACTTCTTCCTTTTTTTTTCCTTATCATCACAGACACAAGCTGTAATATGCAGATTCTCTTATGACCAAAGAACAGTCCTGGGAACTTCCCTTTTAGTAGTACAACCATGGCCAGAGGCCCCCATACACCACAGCCAAGCCTTTCCTTTGAGACATCCCTCCTGGGAAGAGTTTGTGCTGTTCCTCCCAATAACTGCTCACTTCTTTTTTCCTGTGGACTACAGGAACTATTGCTGAAGGCTACTACTCCAGGTTCTGCTGTGAAGAATATGTGAGTCTCTTGTTCAGCCATGGAATATATTGCTCTTATTTTAGATAATTTTCAAATTATTTCCTAACAGCAGGAAAAGCAGAGTATGGAGACTGCAACACATGGCACGTGTATATCCACTTTCGATCCCCAGGACCCTCTTTGCAAATGAGATCTTGTATTTTATAGAGCTTTGTTTTCCCAGTAGTAAACTATTTAAATGGATAACCACATTTAAGCTACTCCTGGGGAAGAGCCAATTTAAGAAAAATCACCCAGGAATTCACTGCAAATGAGATGCTGCCTCTCCAAAGACTCTCCTCCTCGCCATCATGGTGACAGGCCTAGGATCGGCTTCTAACAGAGAATACCAGAAAATCGGGAACTCGCCCATTAGAAATTAAATTAATATGGTTGGAACTATATAGACAAAAAGGGGTCTTTCCCCCCAGTTTTCCCCCAGAAAACTCCCCCAAAACAACCTATGTATCTTTCACAGCAAATAAAAAAACAGTAACCATGTTATAAATACCGAGTACAGCAAGGAGATTAAGGTGCAATTCTTTGGGGCACTGAGCTACTCTAAGGGATTCTTATGGATTCTGTATTGCACTTCGGTCACAGAAAGGTGGCTGATGCCCCAAGCCTGTCAGTATTTTAGAGGCATTTGGACAATGCTCCTAACTACATGTTTAACTGTCAGTCAGCCCTGAAGCCACCAGGCTGTTGGACTAAACGATCTTTGTCGATCCCTTCCAACCAAAATTTCCTATCATACATCTAGCTTTCTTTTTGTAATTTTTATTAGACAGGCTATTGCAATGCTGTTATTATCATTATATATGTATTTATACCCCTGTTGAAGATAGCAGTAAAACTGCTATTGATTCATTATCAGGAATTCTGGCATACCAGCTTTAAGGTGTGTTTTGCATCCGCAGTTGGATATATTCACGGGTGTTCACAGGCATTGAAACTTATAAATCTACTGCACAAAAAAAATTAAGTCTAGTGTTCACACAGAATTTTTAAAAGGCACTACCTAATCTGGTCAGATCAGTCTATTTAGCTGCTTGAATTGTTACAATGCAGAGAAAACTGCTGGTCAACACAATCCAAAAAATACTTCCAAGGAGAAAATTGGCTTTTTGTCTTGGGAGACCAAATGTAATTCTCATGGAGCAGTACCCAGAAACAATCAACCTGTACTGATGGACAGAAGAGTTTCTCTCAGTGGTCAAGCACACCCACAATTGCAAAATATGTCTAGCCTGGAAAGTGAACTGATATATAAATATCTCTTAAAAACACACAGTAACCTCTCTGCTACATGACGGGTTTTGTGACCTCTGTAGGGTTGCCCATCCACTCCAGCTTCTTACTCAGTGCATGCAGGCATGTGTTACCCAAGGAATGAGAGTGCTATCTACTGCAACGGTGAGCTGCCTCAAATTAGCCCAATGGCTGAACTTTCTCTTCTGGTTGTTCTAAATTCAAAAGTCACCCACAATGAACATGTTTATTTTTGATGGATTCAGTAGTCATTATTATTGCATTCATCAATTGGAGGCATTTCAAGGGCACTGAAGTGTATTAATTGAAACAAGTTAAATCAGCAGTCATCGCTAGAATTACTCCTTTTCACTTTCTTTCTTGAACTAGTTGGCCTTGATGTTTTTGATTGAATCACCTGAATAGCATTTCATTGGTATTTCTAATTTATGCCACTGTTCTGCGAACAGCCATCCATAAATGATCAGGGCTAATTTCCATCTGTGGACATTTGAGAAACACTCCTTTATTCTTTATTGTTTGCTCTTCAAAGAGTGAAGGTGCTTCTGCAATGGTTTGCTAACTCTGGAAGCTTGCTAGCCTTACTACAATTTTCAGCACTGTTCATGTGAAGAGGAGTTGGGTATAGTGAATGAATGTATGCCAAACTGGCTATAGGTCTGTGCAGGGGGTCCACAGAGGATAAAGAAACTTGTAGGTCAATTGTAAGTAGTTCAAAGAATCCTTCATTTCTGCACTTTTGAGATTTTGCTTACAGCTCCCTTATCTTCCAAATCGAAATCCCATTTGGTACATGCAGAACTTCAAAAAGTATAGCTCCTATTTAGCTCCTAGAAATAACATCTTTCCTTCTTTGGCAACTACTGACCTGCTGGCCCTAGTGTCAGGAAGAAGTATTAATTATATTGCCACTTTTAATTGCATCAAGGGAGATGTCAAATCTTAAATAGCACCATAAAAGCTTTTCACAAATCAAAACCTCCCTCTTTTAGAACCTATTAAAAACTTTAAGTAACAAATTCACAAAATCTATTTTGTTTTATTGTGGTGGGAACTTGGGAATTTTGCTTTATCCCTGCAAGTTATTTGAAAATCAAAATAACACAATTTACATCTAGAGTAGAGTGCTTGTCTACTGGCATACTGTGATGGTTAGCTAAGGAATCACCAGCCTAGCCAAAGTCAAGAGCCATCTTTGGAATTTAAGAACCTTTTCGAAGTTGCCATTTGACTGACCTTTCTTGTCTTCTTAATGTCACACAAGCCAGTGAACTGAAGAGTAAAGTTCAGCTAAATCCAAAACGGTGCTAAGAGCACTACACATACACTTCCTTCAATTTGCTTTTCTTCCTGTTGAGTATGACAAATTAATAGAGCCCTCTGAAGTTTACTGATGCAAAGCACTCAGTTGGATTCTCTTCCAAATTCAAATAACAGTATTCTTCTCTAGATCTTGATAACAGTTTTAAGAAATTATGAAATTACTGCCCTTCTGGTTTATTTGAAATAAAGGTGAAACCAATTCAGAAATACACTTCTCAGCCGTCTGTGCCAAAGCCATTCAGGCTCTTCTGCCAATCACTCTGAAGAGAGTTTATTTCAAGACCTCCCACATCACATATATTATAATCATAGCTTATTCCTTGTCTGATATGGTAATTGCAGGCACAGAACTGCAGATACTGACTGGTAGAAACAACCATTCTATATGTACCCACCTGGTAGGACACAAACCAGCCTGACTACAGAAACTGTCAGCCTAATTGTCAGCAGCACATTATGCCCAGTAAACCTGGTATTGCAAACACTGCTTTTTTTCACTGGTTATGTCTTCTGAAGCATCCTTTAAAGGATAAAGCCAATATGATTAAGACTAGAGAAATTAAATACTCAGCTACTGTTTCATTGGGACGTGGCAGCCAGATACTGGACTAAACTACACAAAACCCTAAAAATTAACTCTCAATCTACAGTATTTTTTGCTGATATTCTTCTGATTCAGATATTTTAGGACTTCTGCAGTACAAAAACTGGTTTGTTTGTTATTTTTTCCCTTTACAGGCAGGCTCGCAGATGTGATACACGGAAAATGTGATCAAACTTACTGACTACCCTATGGAAATCTCTTCTTTTGACAATTCAGCCCAGGCTTAAGTAGTCACCAAAGCTGCAGAAGGCTTTACTCAAAGCTCATAGACCATGTTTTTAAAAAACAGTCAACACTTAGTACTTCCTTTCATGTTTCCTTCCTTGCATAAGTCTGTCCTAAATGCTGCCAGATACACAAGTGTGCTAAACTTTTCATCTTGCAACCCTGCTTTTATTCAAGCATGTTCAGCTCATGGTCCATCAGGACCCTTAGGTCTCTTGACCAGAGCTGTTCCCCACCCTGTGCTGGAGTTGTTCTTCCTTTTCAGGTACATACAGACCTTTGCTCTTGTCCTGATTGAGCTTCAAAAGGTTCCTATCTATAAGATGAACAAAAGTTTCAAAAAACCCCCCCTAAGTCAGGAATACCAGTACACATTTTCTTTATTCCTTGCTGCTGGTTAAGCTCTTGCTAATGTTGCATGCGCTTTCATTTTTCATAATTAATTTAAATTATAAATTCTTAATTTGGCTAAATTTAAAAAAACCAACCAAACAAACCTTTAAAATGAGATCCAAGGACCTGTTAGTCCAAAACTGCATTTCAAACAAAACCATTTCCTATTTATAAACTTGTTCACAGCTATGGTGCCCTTATGCTAAAATTCCTGCTTTAACGGGGAAGAATGAACCAATTACATGTACACAAAGAAAAGCAATACCAAAAATATTATGGTTCTTATTGGAGATATTTAAATATTTTCTTTATAAGGAAAACAAACAGTCAGAAACCTTCCCCTTTTACTTCTCAGTTTTGTTGCCTCAATTTAAACAAGTTAAAACAGTAGACAACCAAATGATCACCAAAAGGTCACATCATAAAATTATGTTTTCACATGTTTGCGGCTTTCATAAAACCATCTGAAGTTGCACTGTTTTATTTCTGCTTCATGCTGCTTTTGTCTGTCCATACTTGGGTATCTGGACTTGAAACAGAATTCTTCTATGGTGTTGGAGAAGACAGGGCATGGGGAGATTCAGTCAAGAGCATTTGTCAGATATTTTGTTCCAGTTAAAGAACTTCCACTATACAGGAGCCACAAACCACTGAAATATTAATGTCACCACATGAATGTTCTGATTTTTAAGTGAAAGAGTCACATGCCATCCTCTCCCACTCTCAAATTAGTTTAACCCCAACCCATAAAAAAAGACCCCAAACCATAAAAACACACTTATCCATAAAAATGTAACCATTTTAATGGGAGTTAGTAAAATGTTCCATCTCCAACATTACCTGGTGATAAATCCCCAATACATCACATATATTTGCAAACCCTCAGAATGAATAAAAATAGAAACTCATGTCTCAGCCTAGGTGGGAATTGTAACCTATAGTATACTGGATAGAAGTAATTATTCCTCCCATTGGAAAGGTGGTATTTGTCACCTTCAGAAGGTGTACACTCCATGTTTTCATAGAGAGAGTTCAAGGTTCAGAATAACAGAAGTCCATATTGGGTTTACATTTCCCCAGTAATTACAATTCTGGGCCATTATTGGACATCTCAAGTACAGGTCATGGAGCAGAGACCTTGTTTCTCTGTGTCCTGCTTGCTGACCCCAGCCAATGAGGGGAAGCTGTCCAAAGGAAGAACTGCACAGAAGTTGGTGGATTTAGTAGCATTGTAGTTGACCCAAAAACCAAATTGTAGGCAATTCAAACTGGATGCTCAGAATCAGCAAACTTCAATGACAATTTATCTCTATTTCTCTTTATAGAAAGAAAAGAGTATCAACCTCTCTCATGTGAAAAGACATAAATTCTTATTTGAAAGACACATGAAACAACAGGGATAAACACCACTGGAGAGACCCAATGGAATTAATAATTGTCTCTCCATAACAAGACTTGGCTAGCCAGCAATAAGTGAGACCTAAGACCATGTAACAGGAAAAGTTTTCAATAGCTACTTCACACGGACACAGGACAGGGGGTGCTCACAGACTGGGTAAAAAATAGCCACACTTGTGTAATTAAACACTCTTATCAGGATGGACATACACACAGGAGCCAAGTTAAAACTGTAGAGGCAGCCTTAATTGTGACTTTTCCTGACTTTGAAATTAAAAAGGCAGAATGAGATTAAAAGAACATGATTAAGATTGCAATGTCATTTGGCAGTTGTGCCATGAAAAACAGGCACTATGATACAAAGTGAACTTGACCTTAGCAGAAAAGAGACAACACATTTGGGTCATTATATTTTTTTGTAATCATAAATCTAGATGAAGCAACAGCAAACACCAAAATTTAATAAAAATTGTTAATGATAATAAAGAAACCGTCTTGCAAAAACCAGCAACATCTATACATCTGCTTTTTTAGTTAATTATTGATTTCAAACAATGTTTTCATTGCTTATCTATTCAACTTAGATGTAGTGTCCTCTGGTCTCCTAGTTAATCCATTCTTGTTTCCTGCATTGTGTACCTACATTTTTGGTGAAAGGCAGAGTCAGCACACAGATTTTTTTTAAAACCTGAATGAAATAAAAACATACTATTTGATGCACTAGATTTATTTCCCACTTGACTTAACTTACTCACTAAGTTCAACTGCTCATTCAGTACAATATAGTCTTAGTACTGATTGAAAACCCTATACATGTTAGACAAAACATAAATCCCCCATGCCATTCTTGTCCTGGAACAGCTAGGAATGGATGGATGTTTTTTAAACACCCCTAACCACCCCCAATTCAGCCATCAAGAGCACCTGTGAAGGGTCATAACTACACTCTTACATATTTAAGGCTATCTGAAACAATGGAAAGAAAAATTCTCCCCATCTAGTTTTGGAAGAATCTGAAGGAGGACATGAACCTGAACTGGTGGCTTCAGGAACATACAGCCATGGCAAGAAGGTTTGAGCAGAAGCTCTCACCATGAAAACAGCCTGCAAATAGAAAGCCTGAGACATTCCTCACATTGCAGCAGCTGGAGCACAGAAGGAAACATGGAGATTAACAAGGGAGTATCTGAAAAGAGAAGAAAGCACACGAGCAAAGGAGAGTCAGAAAATCAGACTCAGATAGGAAACAGCTATGTATTTTTTGCAAAGAGGACTGAAAAGATAACTGTACATGAGATAAGCCTTAATGGGAACAGGCCAAGGCAATAGTATCATGGCATAATTTTAGACTTATGTAAGAAAACATCTGCATTTACAATTCATAACTATTTCCTTGTTCCAGTATGAATCATATATGTACATGAATTTTATGAAGGCTTGGGAAAACTTATGGACTTCTAGATGGACAAGAGCTTATCTAGGAACACATATAAAATTTAAGGGCATTTTTCTTATCTGGTGCAATTGTCTGCTACTGCTACACCTATAAACAGCTCTAGAGATTTATTTAAATTAGGTCAAAGCTGGATTTTTTAAATATCACATTATTATATAGTGTAATATTGTAGTAAGAATCCATTCTGAGGAATTATCTGAAGCATACTGAAATCATAAGAAATGTTTCCAAAGGATTCACTGAACAACATATTTTCCTCAGTTTCTGCTGCTAGCATGTCCAGAGAAAAAGTGCAGGACATGTTCAGTATAGCTGTCAAGTAAGAATCCAGTCAAACTAGAATTTGTCTCAAGATGATGTGATTATGTGCAAAACATGCCCCGCTCTCTGGCTGTTCCTGTATCCTCCAAGGAACAGGTTGAAAATATATCTCAAGTTGAATGGCTGACTTTGTAGGGGAATAAATTTTTCGAATTAATTAAACTTTGTATTTTGTTGTTTCCCCTCCTCTGCAAATTAATCAGGAGTAGCTTAAAATTTTTATCTTTTCATTTAAATCACAAATCAGACAGATTCTCAGCAAATTCAAAAATTCCCTCACTGGGTTTGTTTTTTTTTTCTGTTATCTGAATTGTTAAACATAGTAGGATAATTTTACATTTGAAAGGAAACCCCCTCCTTCAAACTATTTCCACAAATACTTACTTACATGTTTTTAACATTTACTGCTTCCATGAAAAATTCTGCCAGCAAAGCTTTACACAAAAGAATGTCCAAAGTAGATGGAGGGACACAAACATGGAATGCAAGTAAATATCTGAAAACCTTTTCATGCTGTTCACCCACATTCCTTTATTTGCAAGGGCAGGAGCCATTGCATCAGCCACTTATGGCAATCAAGCATAATTTGTCACAGATGTCCTGGTAAGTTTTGATACAATATTAAATCAGTCAAGCTTCAAACAGGTCTTGGTCACTAGTCTGTTCTTGGGGACACTACTCTAAGGCAACCTTTGGAGACCTGCAGTTTTTATTGGCTTCATATCTCACAAACTATTTCACCCAGTCATTTACATCACCCAGCTATCCTTGCTCATTATCTACCTAGGTGTGTTAACCAGCATTTCTTATATGAAATAAAAACATGTTATTCTGACACTGCGGTTACTGTCTCCTAGCAACAGAACTTCTTCTTAATAAGGCACTTGTTATTTTCAGGGGTCTATCATGAATACTTTAAATACCCTTAGTTTTTGTATAGATTCCCTAACCTGATCAATTATTTTCTTCATAAGTTTGATGACCTATGAAAATGCTTTATAATTACCACAATAGCACAATAATGTGATCTCTAAAAGACAAATCTCTTTGTACTAATGTTTCATTTCAACACTGCAGTTAAATCGAGTGAAAGAAAGTTATTTCTCACATTACCAGGCATTTCTGTTTAGCCAGTTTTATTCTCATGAGTACAGGTTCTCATAAGCATTTTTGTAAATTTTTACAGTAGATCACAAATAAGCATACCATAAAAAGAGAGGAGAGATTAGTGTTGTACTAGTTCTTTTCAAATAAAAACAGTGATCTTTCTGGCTTTGATCAAGACACAAAAAGTGGATGTTTAAAGGTAAGTGACAGTAGAAAAGAAAGGAAAGTAAAAATCTGAGAAAATAATGGGAAAGCCCAACTGAAATTACTTAGACTTGCAATCTAGATATCTGGTGAATTTAAAACAAAATGCTAAGGTAACAGAACACAATATAATTTGTATCTGATGGACTATTTCATTCTTGTAAACTTCTTTTGTTCTTGTCAATCTTATAAAATTATACCTTCTCAAGGTAGTTGTTGAATTCATGCAGAAATAAGTGCAATGCAATTTTACTTCTAAAGACAAATCATTCATTTGTGAGAAATGAGTTTGAAAAAGTATAATGAAGGTATTTATTACTTTAATAATTTTTAAAATTGGTCAAGGTGTTCTAATGTTCATATTTTGGTGACAATGTAGACATCATTGCAATTGTCACCTGCCAAGGACTGAATGCGCACATTAAAGTTATGTATTTCACTAAAGTACCAAGCTGCAATGTCAATTTGCAAGCTGTCTGACTGATGGGTTTATCTTCTCAGATGGACCTAAGGTACGTCAGTATCCAGAATGAGTCACCTTAAGAGAGGAAAAAGCAGCCAGAGGACAGAACTGAGCTACTGTCCAGCTCCAAGTACACTGACCTACCACAAGGTCACGAAAGCCTGCTTGGGAAGAGAAGGCTCCAGAGCAGCTGAACAGGCAGGACATTTCACAGGCAGGACAGTTTTCTTCATTCCACTACTGAAAAAGGTGATAAAGAGGAGTTCCTCTGGCAGAAGCTTCCTTTGGTGGTCTCTGACACCTTACTAACCCGTGTTCCCCTGATCCTGGAAGACCTCAGGATGTTGGAGGGGGATATCTGGAAAGCTATGTCATAAACGTTCCTTCTTCCTCAAGAACAAGGAATTTGCTAAATCTGTAAGGCTAGCTGTGGGTGAGCTAAAATTTCACCAGGGGACTGGGAGGGAGGGTTTGAGTTGAGAAGTACTGAAAAGTCTATTGTGATAGAGGGAATTTCATGCTTCAGTTGGCCCCATCTTTTTCAAATCTCACCCTCCAAAGTCATAAACTTGACTGGGAATCCCGAAAGGTTTTCCAGTCAGTAGAATAACTGGCACCAACACTGTGCTATGTAAGCTAGTCTTACATAGACCAGCTTACATAGCACAGTAACATAGAATAACAACATAAATCCACTCCACTGAACTTTTCCAAGAACATACTTCAAAAAAATTTGCCCAACAATGAACACTAGTTGCCTAAGTAACAGGTGACACAAATTGAAGATATTCCTATATAGAGGAAAAAATCCCAAAGTATTGGAAATATAACTGAAACCCAATGGAATTGATTGTAATATTAAGACAATGGAATTCAAGTTTACCAGTGACATGGAACATCACTGTGTCTACATCTGCCTTTCAGCAGATAATGTGGAATTTAAGAACTACAGCACACAAACCCAAACATGGGATACTACAGGTCACCCACTCCTTTCAAGTAGCAACTATCACCAGAAAAACAGATAAAATCCTTCTTTAATGGCTGCCCACGTTGTGGAGGATTGGACAAAAATATTCTTATATTGAATATGATTCTGGTAAACAGTTTAAACTTAGATTTTTAAAAAAGCACACAGTTTATTTAGTGAGCATATGCAGCAGCAACGGAGATAACACAATACTGAGTTCCATTGACAAAAGAGTTAAAAACTGACTTTAAAAGTTAATAACTGTTTTTCAAACCAGCCACTATGTTGTGTTTATTTCCTTCAAGCAGCATGTGGTACAGAAAATACTAAAGAATACAGCAAGAACCTGTAAAAAGTAATGTTTCAGTCATGACTATGATCATAATATTCAAATAACAATTATTATTATTATTAATATTAAAGTCACTTTGAAAGGACTGATGAAGGTCACAAATATATAAATAATGAGAAAGTAAAGATAAAATGACAGTAGAATCTACTATTTTCTAAAGGATACAGGGCTTTCCAAAATGTTGTTAATTATTGATAAACCTCTTGGAAAAATAAGGTGATTTGTACATGATTACAAAAACATAAAAATTGGTTTCATTGTTAGAAGTCTATAAAAAGTTTAAAAAAAGTGGGAAGGTGGTGCTGATATGGTTCCTAAGATATCTAAATAGATAATTCAAAAACAGACTATCAACAAATAAAAAAATATTTTAAAACTATTTCATTCAACAAGTTCCATGGTAACTTGGTCTTCCCAATTGAACCACTAACCTCTTCTGACAGATATGAGTTTAGTAATAACATTTTGGTTGATAAAATACTTAGATTAAAAAAAATTGCATAGTACTAGATGACATCTTGATTTTAAAATCTTACTGTTTTAAAAATGACAGTACACACAAGTAGTGACATCTAGCATGTACTGAGGGTCTCAAAAACTACTTTACTGCCACATCTGAAAATGAAGTGACTGGCAAAACACTGAAGAATTGGGCAAGCAAACAGTGAGGTTCTTCAAAGATCTTTTTAGGTTTAAGTCTCATCAATATTTTTAATCAATGATTTGAGGATATTTTTGATGAATGAGAATAGAAAATCTTTGGCAGTTAAATACATTAGTTGACAGAGATTCGTGGAGTGGTAGGTAATGAGGGAGCTGCTTACTGCTACAAACAATCTGAATCACTTGCTTAAGTAGACACAATTCATGAAAATGCTTTAAATATATCCCAACACACACACACACACACACACAAATCCTCTGTAAATAAACAACACAGGTTACAGTTAATGGGAGGCATTTTCTCAGTTCACTCCTTTTACTGAGGAGAAGACAGAAAGGATCTGGTTTTACAGGATGGGTTTTTCCTCATTTTAAAAATCAAGCTGCTTGCAATGAGATTACATTTAGACAAACAAGGACAAAACCATCCTCAGTGACTTAAATCTGAAGGGAGAAGAAGAATAACTTAGTAGTAGTCCCTGTTCAACAGAGCAGTCTCCTGAGCTTCCCATTTTCCCTGAGTGTGGTGATGTTCTGGATACCTTTTTTTGGCAGAGAGGAAGAGGTAAATGGGCTTTTTTGTCTTAAAACTTAGGTTACCTCTTGCTGTGTTTTTGTCAGCCACAGAAGAGCCAGGAGATGTTCAGGTGAGAACACAACTCTGCACAGACTTCCTGTTCAATGGCACATGCTCCAACCAGCCAGTGCTCAGCCTGTGACAGGTTCAGAGCATTTCAAGGTGAGTGCACAAGAGCCCACCACCACCAAAAGCACATCACAGCAAGGACAGGATGAACAATGTGTGGAGGCCCAACACAGAAGCTCACTCACAGAATGATACAACTGTTTTGGTTTGGAAGGGACATTAAAGACCATACAGTTCCAAGCCCCCTGCTGTGGGCAGGGATGCTCAATGTCAAAGGTAAAAAAAAAAACAACTCTGCAGTGCACTACGCCTAGAAGGCCCAGACACCTGAAGTACCAAGGGACTGGGAAACAATATACTTGAAATTTCACTTTACTGTATTGTCTAGTTAATTGCAAAGACATAAAATAATAATCTTGTGCATGCTGGCATCAGTACTGCTCTTACAAAAACATTTGCAAAACAGAGAAGTTTATGCTGAGAGACTTGAAAAAACGGCTTTCTACATATTTTAATGAGAAATTCACATTCTAAGTCAGTTTAGAAGGTCCCTAAACTTGGCAAACTTAAAAGTAGTAGTATTAACTGCAGTAGAATTTGGCAGCTTCTGTAAGCTGTCAACACTTTGAAATCTTCAAATGAGTAAGAAATAGACAGAAAGCATACAACATAACCAAGTTCACAAATACAATTATTGGAAGGCATGTCTACAGTATGAGTGGATAGGGCTTAAACGTCTAAGCAAGTGTCTGACCATGCTCATTTATTTACTTTGCACAGCAACACCCAGGTGAACTAACCCTGGTCCAAAAGTGTCAGTGCAGCACTTCTTTTCCACTAACAAACCCTCCCTGGCAGAGCTCAGTAGCTCTGGTGCACAGCCCACTTCCGTGCCTATTTCACTTCCACCCCTGGTACTATCTCAGGCGTTACCTGGGGAGTCTCTGCACTGCAGGAGATTTATTGACTTGATCAAGAGGTGTTGTGACTGTTAAGCACTGGCTGTGAAGGAGAAGAATGTCATTCTAGTCCTCAGCCTAAAACCTAGACCTGCTTTCCTGTCTTTTTGTGAGCATTGCAAGAAAAAGCAGAGCTGTGCCACACCCAGGTAACTAATGTAATCCACTGGGAAACAAAACATATGCACTGATGGAAGCAGCCATCATTAGCTGCAGCTGAAACATTCTTCCTTTGGAATTAAAGACAATGTCCAGTTCCATTCCTATGTTTAAGTATTTCTTTATTTGCCTCAAAAAAGCAAACAAAAAATACCCCAACACCGCAGATGTGAGAAGGTGGAGGCAATGTGGAAAAATCTAGTAATTAGTTTATTAACAAGAACAAATTTTGTCAAATAAGTGTGTTATACTACAAATTTCTCTACCCTGGATGAGAATCAGCACAGAAATACTTGTGTCCTTGAGACAGCAGAAGCTTTCTCCACCAACAACAGTGGGACCAACATTTAACTCAGAATGTCTGTTAATCACATGGACAGAGTAAGATTTATCATGTCTTTCATTTCTCACTTTTTAAGACTTCGGGATTAGTTTTTGGGGAAGACACTCAATTTAGGGGACTGTTACTTAGCAACCATAATCTGTTTTAAAACAAAGCTGTAGCCTGTGCTTTTTTTTCAGCAAGGAAATAATAGATCTCTGTCCTTATGTGCTTCTTACCAAATAAATAGCTAAGCAAACACCTAGACTGAACATCAATGAAAGGCTGCAAGCAAGCTGCTTGTTAAAGAAGCATCCTTACATTGTTTGACCCTTTCCTCATTTTTGCAATCAAGGCAAAGAAAGTCTCAGTTCTTAAAAAAAAACCTCAACAAAATAATTTGAAAAAAATGTCCTCCAGACACTGGCTGCTGGCTGATGCAGAGCAGCCATGCCCATGGATGTGAGAAATATTATGAAAAAAAATTGGGAAAAATAGATACCTGGTGGGCTTTGTTCTCTGCAATAAAAATGCGGAAGATAGCAAGAAAAGACAGGGAATATGTAGTACCTAACTCTCAAAATCAAATATCAGACCAGGACAACTTTCTTTCTCTACCCATCAAAGACTCAAGCAGAGATCCCACAAAGCTGCCAAGCATACTGAAGCTAAGCTGGCCCCAGTTGTATACTCTGAAAGACTTTGGGGCTCCTAATCACGTACGTAACATCCTGAGCTACCCAAAGGCTTCAAGAAAAGGACAAGGCAACAACACATGGCCTAAACTGTTCATGTCTACTCCTAAACAAGGCACAGCTTCACCTTTGACTGACCTTGCAATTACAGGCTATGGGGAATAGTTAGGCACTTGAAAACAGCACAACAAGTGGCACAGACGGGGAAAGACTCGGAAATGCTGAATGCAGAGAGCCCTCAATAGGTAAGCTGTGAATTCTGGTCACAGTGTCTGAGACAATCCTGCTCCACTCAGACCACTTGCTATCAGAATCTTAAAATGCAGCCTTGAAGCAGAAAAATCCTTTACACTACTCCTTCCTTTGAAGATGAAACAATGATAAAAGTTCCTCCAGAGATGAGCTTTTAGAAATTTGAGGACATGATTCTGAAAAAAAACTCCCCAAAGTGATAAATTTAAATAACTGCAAAGTAAGCAAAGTGGGTTAACATCCCAGCTTCCTCCAGCAGCAAGAACAGAATTTGAACAGTTTTTCCAGAGCAATTATTGAGTAGCTAAGGAAAAATTGCAATGCCACCTCAGATAACTCATGTCTATATGACTCAGTTCAGGAATATTAATAAAATCCACACATCCAGAGCCTGAACTGATTAGAGTTTAGGAGATACTGGATTCTGAGCAATAACTTCCCAAATTTACCATAACTATTCTGCACCTAGTGTCATTCATGTGAGGCAAAAATAACTTGTCAACTCTTGACAAACCCCTAAATCTTAGAAATATGCTATTTTAAACTGAATTTGTTTTGGCTTTCTTAGCTAGTCTTGAGGACAAAAACTTAGGGATAAGAATGTCCTTGTATCACTCCTAGACAAGAAACTGGAGCTGGTGCATGATTTCTTTTAAATGTACAAACATTAACATACATTTATCTGATGTGCATCAAAAATAAACATAACGATAATTTGCAAATATGCCAAACTCCAAACTGATCTTGTAATTTATTGGAAAAGAAATTATATACACTGACCAATCTACAGGACTACAATTAGCAACAAGTATGACAATTTGCATTTCTTGCCAGAAAACCAATGTCCTTCCTTTACCCCCTCTAAATCAGAACTGGCTTTACATCAAGTGCTAGAGCTTAGGAAAGCTAAAATATGTTTTCCTCTGTCTTATCCTTGTGTTTCACTGTGAAGGGGTTATTTCTCCCAGGAACAGAGTAACAGCTGCTGGCTCTTTCCTCCATGATTTCACATGACACATTTCTCACTGGAGCGCTCAGCAATTTATTCTTATTGCCTTACTGCTTTAAGTTTTTTTTCAACAAGTCCAACATTGTATACATAAAAATTAGATATGAGGAGTGAGGGGAAAAAAATGCCTCCATGCCTGAAGATGCTACAGCCATAGCTGAGTTTTGAGTGCAGGGAGAGCATTTATTTTATTTCATTTTTTTTAAAGGTGCAACATGTGCTAGACAATGTTTATGTGGAGACTAGTGATTTTAAAACTGCCATTCAGTTTCCCACCTCCATCAGATCAGGTCAAGAATCTTGGAGAATTTACCTCAATGAGACAGGAAAGAGGTCACCCCATGGAGGAAAGAAAGCCCGTAAGAAAGATTGCTACACAACTGCACCTCTGTGTCAGAGCACGCTGCTGCTAACAGAGGCATTAGCCAGGGTTTGCTCACATTAGTATGGCTAAAAACCAAGGGGATAAAATTCAATCACTGACACAGCACCCTGATTTAACTTTCACATGTTTCTGACTGCAAAATACCATAAAGTGTTCACATTTTTACATCCTAAAATTAACATTACATTGATTAATTACAGTTTCAACTTTGAGGACTCTGAGCTGTCGCAGCCGAAGACAAGAAAGGAACCCCCAGGAGGCCACTCAACCCCTACTTGTTCATTCAGAACATGAACACTAAATGTCATTGATCTTCTGATCACTACAAATTATTGGTAAGCTCTGCATTAAACCAGGCTACTGTAAATTGGAGTTGACAGTATTATCACTGAAAGAAATTCACGAACTCTGTTTGCCAAAGTGTGAGCTCCTGGACAAGTAATCTCTCTCAGTGCTCTCTAGCACTGCAAAAAGAGAGATTTTTAATCCAACTACCACTCTTATGCAAATTATTTCAATCACATAATTAACTTTGCTAAATAACATTTTTTCACACTAAACATGCACTGCAACATAAAAATTAAATAACCCTAAAGGATATCAATGCAAAATGCCCATCTTCAGGTACAGGCTCACAAGACTCACCTGCATCAGGACATCAATGCCCTTCCAGCCACCCTCCTTCAGTGAAACCATCCTTTACAGACATTCTCACACTAGCTTGCATGCCAACAGGATAAAAATTTGAAAGAACAAACCTAGAAATTAATTGTGAGTGTTAAGACCAGAGAATAAACCCTATTAACAAAGTGAGTGACAAGAATATTACAGGAAGCAAAGAGATTACAGAACATAACTGGCAACTGATTTGGGAAGCTGGCATGATTGCTAGGTTTGATAACTAACTGCATATGAACATCTTGCCCTAGTTTTGTCATTTTGTTGGGGTTTTTTTGTGTACTTGAAGATTACATATATTGTTCTTTAGTCAGGGCGCTGTGTCACCACCCCAATGGTAAAGAATTACTTAAGAAAGTCAAGAGAGAAAGAAGACAGAAAGAGTTACTTAATCCTTTGAAAGTTTTTGTTGATGTGGACCAAGGGTGACATTCAATATGAGGCAAATTACATGGTTACAATTATTAACAAGGACAATTGCTTTGACAACCAAAGCTTTTATGGAAATGTGGGAACTGGTATACCATAACTGAAAGGCAGGCATGTACCTGGGAAGAAACTGGGGACACCTAGAGGAGTTCCAGTTGTAGAAATTTGCCATTTTTGTACCTTATTTTCCTCTTAAAACAGCTAATAGGAATGATGTGGTGTATCTACATAAAAACATATTCACTTGATTAGTGACACATTTATGTTACATTATCTTATAATCAAAATAGTTCACTTGAGTTTGAAAAGCCAGAAGAAAACATCGTCACAAGCAACCTCAAGATATATCTATGGATGAGCTGAAGAATTTTGTCTTTGGTTTGTAATTAAGGAATAGAGCCAGTAAGTGCCTTTGGAGTTTGCAGTATTGGCACCACAATCCCGAGTTATTTTAGGCACCTGTGTTACAAAGTAGAGTTGGGAACCTCACTCTGGGCACATGTCCCTCCCTCCTTGAAGGATACCTGAGCAGAGCCTACCAGTCATCCCAAATGACACCCAGTGGTACTTGTGCAAAAAATTATTCATCTCTTTGGACCACAAACAGAGCAGTCAGAAATCAGGGCATGACTCTGCAGGCACAGAGTAGGAGGCAAGGTCTTATCTTCTGGCTCCTGCTGCCTTGGGTTCTAACCCAATCTACCTGGTTTAATAATCTATTTCCTGCTATGTTCAGTAGGCCATAATTAGAGGAGAACATAAGAAATGGGATGAGAATAAAGTGATCCTTCCTGGGCATATAGTGTTGATTGCCCCAAGTTAGAAGGGAAAGGGCTTTCTAAGTCAAAGTGTGCAAGCATGGCAACTTTTAACAGACAAAGTACTCTTCATGAATTCTTCATTAATTCCATTATTTTGTCTCTCAGACCATAATATATGACCAAGTTTCACAATTTCATCTGTGCACAGTAACATTTTTCTAAATTTGGTTGCCTCTCAATTCTTCAAGTGTGAGTAGTGGTGAGTAACCATTTCCTCCCTTCCATGTTTTTTTTTGGTAGGACCCTGTTGAGCACAGTAGCAGCTCCTTAACCCTTGATCATCTCTATTACCCTTCTCTAGTTTATGTAACATCTCTGTTGAAGCACAGAGACCAAAGCTGAGTCTAGTATTCTAGATATGATACACTGCAGATTTATACAGTGAAATATATAAGGCTTTTTGTTTTGCTCTTCATTCACAGATGAGTATTTCCTAACATTTGTCTTTTTAAGCTTCTGTCTTTTTTAACCTTTTCTGAGCAGTAAGTTCAGTTCTTGGGGTGAAGGGAAAGTCCAAAATTCCCTTTTCTGTACTCTTTTCCACACCTCCCCCCACTTTATGGTCAGAAAATAGCACTAGAACAAAAAGAAAAAACAAAAAGCTCAAATACTCTCTTCATCCTCAAATTCAAAAACTCACTACTGAAATAACAGCCCCCACAGGCAGGAAAACAAGTAATTCTGATAATTTCTCTTTGTCAAACTAAGGAGCAATTTATAGTGATAGTCAGATATTACCTGACAGAGCACTTTTCTGTAGTAAAATGAAAACTCAACATTCAATTTTCTGAGAAAAGAAAACAGGGGGAGGCGACCCAGCTTCTAATTCTGCCTCTGCTCCACAGCTCATTTAGCAAAAGATCCAAGGACAAGATACAGATTCCATCACATTTCCAGTGACACCAGATCTAAAACCTTCAGAAAATACCCAGTTTAGATACTTCCTAAACTGATTTAAAAACAATAGTTCAAAAAAAAAACCAACCTCCTCCCCACTTAAATTTTGCACATCAGTCTTGGGGTTTCGGTTAGAATGACAAGCTTTTAGGAACACCAAGATTACATCAGGCAACTTGACTGATCCCTTTATCATGCTAAAGGTGAAAGTTGAGCCCAAATGAGACTCGCACATCTGCAGTCAGGAAGCCATTTGGAGCACAACATCAACAACTTCATTGACTCATTCTGGACAATGCTGCATATACATATATATATATATAGTCTCCCTTACAGGTCAGTAGATGGCACTCTCTATATTTACTATCTTCATGTTTTGCACACTTGTCAAAGAAATGCTGCTTCTCCTGGAACTGCAGTAGTGGATCCTACAGGTCCTTAGACAGCTTCCCTTAGAAGGGAGCTCTGTGCTTTGCCTATTCCTTAGTGCAGATTTCAGTTTTCCTATGGCACACAATCTGGTCAAGTTTGTTGATTAGGACCTGTAAACCCATGGAAACATGAATTGCACATATGGTCTGTACTTTATGCAGTTAATGGACAATCCACTCTCCCATGTACAGTGTCATGGGCCTCAAAATTGGCCCTTTTTACAAAGGCCAAAAATGGTTCAGCATTAACAAAGCATCTGCATATGACAGCAAAATGAGGTCTACGTTAAAACAGAGCCCTATTCATTTACCTGGTTGGGTCACTGGACATTTAGAGTCACATTGGCTTCATTTAATTGTTTGTCTTTCATATTTGTAAAGCCAGCAGAGCCATGGGAAGGCAGACCTAATGCCTTTTCTGTGCACATCATGTACATAAAGATCCTTCAAAGGGAAACCACTAGATAAAGTTTTATTTACAAAAAGAATAATAAACTTGTTGGAAGTAAAAGCTAACAGTTCCACATGACACACTACAATCCAAAAATAGTCCGGAAGAGAAAGCGAATCTAGGGCTGGCTGCTGGCAGGGCACCTGGAGAAGGCAGGCAGGTCTGGATTCCCTGTGCATCAGCACCCTGCTGTGCAGAGCACTGCTCTCATCTGCTCAGGACTGCAAAGCATCACACCACTGAAAGAGTCTCACATGGGGGCACTTGGTTTCTATAAAAGCCCACTTCACACAGCAAGCTAAGAGTCATGAATACTGAGCAAGTCTAAACCCTTGTTTATCCTCACAGATCAGATGGGATCAGAAGCAAAGATGAGAAGAAAATACATGTTTCTTTTTTGTTGTGCATGATATAGCAAGTGCCACCCCATCAACCCAACGGTATGAACACATAACACCAATACAGTCCTTTAATACTTCCTTTTTTGAAAATGTTTCTAAACTATATTAAATTTGATAAATACAATTACTACCAGCATTTAATTGATTCTTGATTACAATCAATTATATTTCTGAAACAATCAAGCAACCTACAATTAAAAGCAATTTGTTCATTAGCACACCCCTACTAGACAATTACACAAATGCATTATTTATGTAATTAGATACAAATACAGTTCATTATTCCACCTTTTATTCTATTGTTGCAAAGCTACACGTGTAGAATCTTGCTTTATAACTCTCCTTGCTTTCTATTGACATGGAGATTGCACTTATTTTGTTTATCCAATTTCAATTTAGAAATCAAAACCTAAAAGAGACTCAATCCCTACAAAAACTGTGATTAAAACATTCATTTGTCATATGGGTGAAAAGTAAAGTTAACAAAATATTTTCTAGGGGAAAACTTCCTATTGAGTTGAGAAAGGCAGCTGTAAATTTTTAGAGGTTTCAAAAATGGAAATTATAATTTCTATGTGCTAAGGCTCTTATAGAAGAATTTGAGGGTGAGCATGAAAGAGGAGTTAGTAAAAAATTATTGTGATTAGAGCTGCTTTCAAGACCAAAACCAACTAATGGCACATACTTACATTATTATGGCATAAAAACCAGTTCAGAATTTGACAGTCAGAACCATGAATTAAGGATCTGATTTTCAGATGTTCTAGTTCTCTACATATTTTACAACTACACTTATGGCTACAATTGTCCAAGCTGCTAAGAAAATGTGATAAAATCCACAAACCAAACTCCACACCAAAATAATGTAATAATGTAAAAAAATCCACACCAAAACACCAGAGCCACACCTGGTCAGACCAAAGAAGAAAGAAGAATGGACAGATTTGTGAGAACTGGAAGGGGCACCTCTGGCCTGAGAAACAGAGGAAAAGAGAAAGGTATGGAAGCTTACCAAGCAAGGCGTGGCGGCCTGTCTGCTAACTGATAAAAGTACTGCAATAATTCAAAAAGAAAAGAAGTGAATATAGAGAAATGCAAAGACCTTTCCCCTGCAGAATATTTAATAAAAAAGTCTGCCAGACCCATTGCCATGGGGCTCTGAAGCAATGGTTATCAATACCTCCCTTCTGAACCCTCATGTGGGGTGACTGCCACAGAATTTAAGATTCCTGAAACAGTGGCCAAATGAAAAACCCAAGCAAGAAAAGTCTGCAAATTTCTATGCTTAAGTTGCAGCAACCCTCATTTTTCAACACCATTACACTTTACTTTCACTTACTCCATACAAATGTTTGTAATATTTATCATTACAATGATCATTAATAATTGCTTGTCATTCACACATTGGCATTTAAAAAAAAGAAATATTAGAAGAGTGAGTTAGTATCTAACTGTTGCTGGTTTCACTTTTCTTTATGAAAGCTATGTAATAAAGCTCCCAGGGTTAACGGAGAAAAAGTTTTTTTTTGGTAATGCTCCCAGGCAAATCCCTTCTCTCACCTTCCATAGCCCTGGTGCATTCCTCAAGCGAGCTCACTAAGCTTCCACTCATTTGCTGGACAAATGACAGAGCATAAAGATAAGATATTCAATAATTGCTCATGTTTGCACTCTTTAAAAGTTAGAAACTGGGAATGGCAGGAAATAAGTGATTGTTGCTCCACCCATAGAGACAGCTAAAAATGCAGCATCCTCGTGGTTACCTCAGATGCTATCACAAATGCTTCTTCCTAATTTTTAGGAAGCATCATCCTCTCATGATGCTGAATCTTCACTCATTCCTTCAAGCCTGGATTATCTAGAACTTTGGTTTTCTGTGTGTTTCTTGTTTTGTTACACAAGCCAGACAACCTCAGTCACAAGCAGACACTTGAAGAAAAAGCAGAAGAACTCAAGATAAAGAGAATAAATCAATGAGATAAATTAGCATCATAGTTCTCCAGCAACCTTGATGCTGAAAGGTATGCCCCTACTTTGACAGCCAACCATGAAAAGTATCATGGCAAAGAGAATCCCAACAGCTGTATTTTTTTTAGTAACAATAACAGATGTCCTCTCAGATCCCACGAAGTGGATAAGCTACTTGAAAACAAATCTTGAAATTTGGCCCAAAGAATGGGCCAGCTACATGTAGCAGAATCTGTCCATATATTTACACCTCTATTAGGCACTGCAACTCCAAAACAATTGAGGTCAGAAAGGCAATCAAGAAAACCCTCAGGCACAACAGAAGCTTTCATGGAAAATCAGATGACTATGTTATAAAGCAATCACTGGCCAACTACAAAAACCCCAAACAAATAGATTTAAATGATCATACATTCATCCTTGAGCCTTCTGCATTGTATTTGACTGAAATAGACAGATGTTATATCGGGTTTATGTTTATATGTGTCCAGCTTTTTTGATTTGTCTCCACACTCTTCAAAAGTTAAAAGCTTGCCTTATGCTTATTTCTCTATGGTTTCTCCAAGGTTAGTAAATCAAAGGAAGAAAACTATCTACCTCACTGCAACCTTGATTTAATTCTGATGCTTAGACTGATTAGGAATTTCTAAGCTCCACTGTGGTTCAGCTACACAGCTCCAATGAAATCAAAATACACCAGTCTAGCCTGCAGTCCAATGTTATTCCTCATTGCATCTGGTCTCACTCACAAAACACTTCAAACTTCATCTGCAAAGAAGCACGGCTGCCTTCAAAGTCATTAAGTCTTAAAAATCAGAGGAAAGTTCTTCCAAGCGTGTTTATTTGATCCAAAACATTAACATGCTGACAGCTGTTGAGCTGCTTCATTTAGCTGTCACAACAGACCATGGAGCACCACAGTGAAATGGACACTTCTGTGTCTGACATCTGCCACTCTTCCATTAACTGCTGCTTCACCACAAACATTTTACAGAGTAATTGATTTGGCGAGGTGTATGCAACAGAGTGTCTTTTTTTAATGCATTAAAACATCTGGGTTTTTGCACTGAAAGGTTCTGCTGAAAGTAATAAAGACCAAATAGAAGATTTTTAAACTGCCAGGTTTTGGCTATGACACGAGAAGGATTCCCACAGAGAGGTAACTTGCCTCATCTAGTTAGGAAAGCATACCTTCTGTAACAGAAGTTGAAAAGCCTTGCTAAAAATATTAACATTGGAAGCTTTAACAGAATTGAAAATTCTTAGGAAAGCTTCATCTTTACAGGGCTGTTCTTAAATCCAAAGTATCTGCAACTCAGTTGGAAACACAAGTCATGTGAAAGCAATTTATAATGTTCCACAGCAGAGGCAGAAATGAGTTGCCTTAATATCCAGGGGAAAAAATGATCACAGCAGACTATTTTCCAAAATTTAATCCTGAGAAAAACACAAAGTTCTCAAGACTCCTAGAAAGGTCTGTAGTGCTTGAATATCAACAGTTCTCAAAAACAGAATGAAAGTCAGGAATTCTCCTACTATCAAAAAAGCCTAATGTCTGGCTTTGGAACTGACTGAAGTTAATACAAAAAGCCTCCTTGAACCAAATTTGCCAATACTGCAAGGTAAGTCATGGAATGCCACTGACACACACACAAGCAATACCTGTAAACCAGCCCTAAGACCACATAGCAAGAAACAGCCTTTGACTTCCACCTGGAGATGACAAAAGAACAGTCCTTTGTATTTTCTCAGCTTTGTAGAAAGCATATTTGTAGCCCCAGACTTCAGGATCTGAAAATAAAGCATTGTATTTTAAAGACTAAAATAACATAGGTTGAAAGAATACATTCAAAATATAAGTTCTCTGTTATTTGCCATCTGTCTTATCCAATGGACACATATGAAGTATCACTTTTGGCTTTATCCAAATGCCTGCCATTGATCTCCAGTATAAAGCCTTATTTGGAAACAGAAACTAAACAGAGAAAACTTACACTCTGCACATTTATACAATTTACAGACCAGTTTAAATCCAAAATGAAATTAAAAACAATGACAAGCATTCTTTCACAAGAAAGCAAAACATACTTGGCTGGCAGTGCCTTTGGAGGGCATCCCTCAAACACTGCTATATGATACCCCAAGGATGTAGCACCTGATTAGGCTGCTGGAATTATATCTTTTGGGAGTTTGTAATCAGCTGAGATGGTAATTCCAAAATGGGAACTCTGAAGAAGCTGATTTACTGTGGATTGGAGGAAAAAATTATGAGAAAATAATGAAGATTGGGATTGCTGACTTGTACATCCCACACATTACAACTTTTCTGTCTCATTTTAGAGAAGTTCTACATGCCACTGGACCTAAACAATCTCATCTGCCTTTAAAGTCAGATCTGCTCTGGGCAGGTTAAGCTAGATGATCTCTAGAGCTTCCTTCTGGGGAGCATATAATAACAGGTACCAAAGACTGAGGCCTCCAAACAGGAAAGTAGTTCTAGTTACAATACTTAAGTCTTCTCAAAGTGCTGCTTTGATCCAGAGTCAGGTGCCATTTAAAATAATTTAGGAGAAATGGGCATAGCAATACTGGGAGCAATGCATATAGGCAGGTGAGACTATTTCTTGATTACTAACAGCTTCCTGTTACAGTAAGAATATTTTCATCCCTAATTAATAGGCTGAGATCATTGCCTAAATTTCCTACGAATAAGTACTTCCACAGGGCAATTCATCAACATCCTAAGATAGGTGGGATGACTTGCTCTGTCCAGCTGGCCCTTCTGTCACTGTTGAGTTGGGAACAACGGTAAAGATGACTTTAGGCTTCAGAAGGTATTAGAAGTGAGTTTTATGAGAAGCACTCTTTTATAGAAAGGACTGCTAACTCAGAGCGTGACTGGTTTTTAGGGAGCACTTCTCACACCATTGGTGAATTAGGAACAACGCTTTTTTGTAAACAGCTTTCTATAAACATCACAGTAACTGTTAAGCATGTTCTCAAACAACAGGTGCAGAGATTGAGATAAGGATTGTTTTAATTCTTTCTCTAGCTTTCTCACAACACCTTCCCCAGAACAGTGTCTTGGGAAAATTATCTGTTTTTCTCTCTGACTAAACTGAGAGCATCTACAGCCCTTCCTCTCCCACGACTACAGAAAGAAGAGAAAGCTACTTCAGTCCAGAAGTCTGGCTTCTAGACAGACCAAACTCAATTACATAAATCCCGTAAGTTACTGGCCAGGAAGGAACCAGTAACTAATCATGGGAATAAGGGTCTCCATCCCTCTCCTTTACACAGCTCTGAAGGTGGCAGAGAAACATAAGCTCCACCCAAGAGCTATAACTAGTCATAATTTAGAGGGAGAAAGAAGAAACATGGCTGCTGTGGGTTTAACTTGTGAAGTGATAACTGTGAGTACGTTACAAAGCCAAACTATTCAGACCTATAACATGCATATCTTTCTTATCTGCCCTGAAAATAATTTTCAGGGTTAAATTCACCAAAGATACTAATAGAGGCAACCCCAAGTGCACCTTTAATATCTCCTTAGACTATTAGTTCTTGTTTTACTTAATTTCACTTTTCCTCAGAAGAATTACATCAGAGATATGCTAGGTGCATTATGTTTATCAATTGTATTACCACTGAACTCTTTTATCTCAACAATTTAATGGAAAACTGAATTACAGTGGCTTAGAATGGACTTTGAAAATGGTCCTAAGCAAATTAAAGGTTGAAGCTTCAAGAAAAAACCAAATTAGTTAGTTTTGTTTCTTAATTTACTTTTGTGCTTTTAAAAAAACAACAAAGGCAATGTAGGTGTGGCAGAAATCTCTGCATCTACCAACATAAATGAAGACCCTGGTATTTTGGTGGTGTTACAACATGTGCTTTACTTCAGTCTTGCTACAAGGGTTACTGTCACATAAGGACAGATCTAGCCCCAAGATAAAGGCAGTATGCCAGGCTGCCTGATGCTAAAAGGACATTTTAACTTTCTTAGCCCCTCCCTGACCACAAATCCAGGCCTATTTAAATAAAAAACCCCCACTATTTCAAGTGCATTGATGAAAACTATTCAACAGTCATCACCGAAATAATTTGGGGTTTATCCTGGCACACATCAGAGTAGAAACTGCTCCAATGTTTTTCAAAGATCAACAGAGCTGGAGTTCTGCATTCACACATTTTAAAGGCTCTTCTTAGAGTGGAGCTTTTCATCAGCTGTACAGCTCTGCAAACTGGCATAAGTTCTTGTTACACTGCCATGGGCTAAATTCAAAATCCTAGCTTAACACTGATGGCAAACTACAATTAGTACTGTTACTACACTGAAAAAAAAAATCATGAAATCCATCATTTTCATGGCCACATAAAATTTTACCAGGAAAATGTTCAACTTTTCTGACTTCTGTTCATATCTGCTAATTTCCTTCTTTGGATTTCATAGGAACACTTTTTGGAAATAAAATTAATTCAATCTGTGTGTATAGTCTGATTAAAAGAAACAGCTTGGAAAAAAAAAAGTGAAAGTAAAACTTTTTTGAAAAAAAAAAAAAGGCAGATGAAAACCCCCAATATCACACACACAAATGCACACACCCTGAACCATCCAACCAATAGATATCCTTCTTGTCCAGTCAGTGCTTAGCTTTAGTCTATGAATAAAAAGATAATAGTTCTTTTCAGTGCACATAGCTTTCAAAGTCTTTATGGTTTTGATAGGGGTTTTCTCTTTATCAATACTTAGAAATATTTCTATTCTTGTTTAGCAAATAAATGTATTCTTAATAGTGAGTAAACAATAGTACAATTCTGGATTTTGTTATGTGATTCTATATGCTGACTTTTGGCTCAAGGAAGGAAAAAAGGAAAAAGAATGGCCAGAAAAACAAATTTGTGTAAAATTTTACATTGAGACAAAACTTATAATTTCTGATTCCTCTACACATTCATGGAAATATCAAACAAAATATACCGACTGTCATTCCAGACAACAAGTAATGTTCATCTGATTAAATATATTGTTCTGGACATGACCTAGCATCAACCATTCAGAGAACAACAGATGAAATCTATACCTTATAAATACATGTTTTAGTTGTTTGTGTCTGAACATAAGAGAAAGAATTTATCCAGTGCAAATGTTCCCAGTATTCCTACAAAAAAGTAAAACACTTCTGACCCCTGTTTCAATATCCTCCTGCAATGAGTTACATTACTAAAATAAATATATTACAAGAAATTAAATCACAGCAGTAGAATATTCTATCTTATTTTTCTAAATTTGCTTTATATTACCTTGAGTACTCTCTAAATTCCTGGTAATTTACCAAAATAATATTCATCACAACAGTGAAGCCAAAGTATTTTCAAAAAGAAAAGAGTTTGCACAGTAAAAGCCATTTAAGTATTGTTTGAGTGTCTTGTAGTAATTAAGGTAAAGTTCCTTATCACATAATCCAGTTGTAGGTCTAAATATGTTCTTTTATGCTTGGAATTTTTCCTCCAAGATCATACATGAACATTTAGACCATAATAATCTAATTATACATAATTTTAAGTAAAAGTCTTCTATGTCCTTCTTCACCACCACAGTCACATCTTCTTTTCCAAATTCTTCTTGAAAATACCCACAGGTACAGTTCAGTATGCCTTGCTACATGTTTGGAGGAGAAGAAAATGGGAAAGTCATCAGTTTGCAACTAACACTAACTTATTAATAGCTTCTATACTGTGATGTGTTTGAGCAATAAACGGAAGAATGCCTAAAGGGGATACAAGGAGAAGTCACTAAATGTTATGATACACAGAGGAGCAGTGACCACTCTAGCCCTCTGTTTGTTCTGTGTCTACCTGCAGCTGGGAGCCATGCTCGGGTAGGAATACCAATATCTTGTCCATAGTTCTGAGCTGTGCTTGAAAGAAGAGACATCTACATTTGTGCTCCAGTAAAAGCTGGGAAGGAGATGTTTGATTCAATGATACCTGCTGGTAAAAAGCAAGAAGGAGAGCTGAAAAATAAGTCAGAGGTATATCTGTGATGAGGAGGATGCCAAAAGACACAAAAGTCACTACAACAATCCACTTGAACAGCTATACAGAACAGCATCCAGCCATAAAGATTAACCCAGCAACTCACAGGGAAGAAGGTGGTTGCTACTATTATGTGAGAGCCAGGCAATGTTACAACCAGAAGCTGCAAGTTTAAGAGCAAGTACTCTGCCCTACAGAAAGTTGGGACTGAACCCTATGGACATATCTGACCTTTTATTCTTTAAATCAGGCATTAATGCCATTCTCAATGCATAAAAAAAAGTAAAATAGAGTTGACAGCATGAGAGAGAACTAATAACTGAGGACAAAAATTCTGCCCATTTCCATGGGCATGGTAAAAGGACAAAAATGTTGTAAGAGATTAGCCTTGCTAAATCATTACTTCCTCAGTGACCTCAAACACAGGAAAGGAGCTTACCAACTAGGTCAGATCACTACAGAAGAGCATAAAAGAATGGCACAAACAGCTGGAGCACAAGCAAAGAGGTCAAGACACAGAACATGACAATAAGAAACAAAGGAACCCTACGATCACAGCTGAGCAGAGATCAGGTCAGGCAAACTTCTGAAGCCAATCTGCCAACAGCCGGCCCTTAAAGTGAGTGCTCCAAAACACCAAAGAACTTGCATTATCTAAACATGAAGTAGAACAGTATATTTCTATTTTTTTAAGAGGAAAGTCTCAGACTGGTCAAATGAGACAGATACAAAAAAGCTTTGAAAATTGAGTTCCTTTCTCCCTACCACATCTTCCCTTTTTTCCTCTTTAAGTCTTGTTTGAATCCAGCAGCCACTTTGCCCTTCCTAGGTGTATGAATACTCCAGCCCCCTTCTGACCCCTGTGCCTATCTCCTGGCTGTCTCATAAGCTTCTCTCTCCTCATTTGACCTGTTTCAAAACCAAGATGCCACAATCTACCTTCCAGAAACATGTCCCTCCTAAGCATGCTCTTAGAAAGGACCAAATATCCTTCTCCAGAAATTTCCATATAATTCCAAGTTCAAGCAACCACAGGAATTATGCAAGCTATTAAACACAAAGTATCTAGGCAGTAAGCTGTGAACAAAAAAAATCAGGTTCTACAACTAGAAAGGCTACATTAGCCAATGGTTCAGAGAGAATGCAGAGAAGATGCAGAGAGAGCCAGAGAGCTCTTCTTGCATTAGTCTATATGAATGAGATCTATCGGTGTCAAGCTGAATTAACAGCAACAACAGTCAAAGCTCAAACAAGAACACAGCTTATTAATTACATTTTTCAAATTTAATTGGCCTGACAAGTATCAGTGAAGATATATTAAAAAATAGTTGAATTGACATGAGGACTGATAGCAGCTCTGTGATGTCTCATGTCCGTGCTTAGAACAGCAGGAAAAAGGAGCTGAGCACACCACAGACAAGTCAAACTGAACCTCATATTCAAGAACATTTCTGGATGAAGCAATTGTGTGCAGCTATATGATAACACAGACATAAGTGGGAATCAATATGAATTTGTTAAGAATGAACTGACAAAACAATCCAATTTCTTCCTGTGTTGTGGCTAAAACATCTTTTTAGAAGAAGAGGAGTGATTGTCATTCATCTTGACTTCAGTAAGTCACAATGAAATCTGAAAACAGAAATTAGATAACTGTACCCACAGAGGACCAATGTTTCACTGTCAAAGAGAAAGATGCATGGTATGGTGCTTCAGATAGTCTGTCCAGGGTCTAGTCTTTTTTCAGCATTTCTCTTAACAACCTAGATGATAGATAGAAGAAAACATTGCTGACAATAATAGGCATTGCAAGTATGTTGGATGACTGGTAAAACATTCAAACAGGTTTTAACAAGCTGAACAAACAGTGCTTACTCAAGATAAGATAAAAATAAACTAGTTAGTCGAAGTTCTGTTACTAACTAAAAGAAGTTGGGGGTGACACCCAGAGGCTATTTCTGATCTCTGAATCACAATAATAACACTGCACAATGATTTTAGATATTTAAGGAAATGCACAAACAGGAGATGTTCAACAGAACATCAACAAGAACTATCAGAAGTAGAAAACCTAAGGCACAAAACAGAAAAAAGAAGAAGGAAAAAATCTGTTCTCCATACCAGTGATGGACAGAATAAGCAATAATGGGCTCAAATACCAACCAGAAAGATCCAGTATAGATTTTAGGAAAATCACTCAATTGAGAATAATAATGAAATACTGGAATAGATTGTCAAGGGTAGCTATGGGTTTTCCATCACTGATGATCTACAAAATAGAACTGACAACCTTTTTCTGCCTGGGGCTTGGCTTCTCCAAGTCTCTTCCAAGGCAGATTTCCAAAACAATAAACGGCTATCTCCTTTCTTAAGGACGTCCTATCAAATACTTAAATTTCCTTTGTATAAACACGATTTGTTGTACCACAGACACTGATGCAACATTTCTTGTTCTAAATGAGTTTATGGATGTGGTAGTCCCAAATATGAGAAAACATTGGTATCTTTGACAGCAAAAGTAGAGAAAAAAACACCCACCTTAAAAAACAAACAAACCAGGACACATTTTAGTTTTGATCTTTTAGCAGAATTGCATTTATCCCCCATCCATTGTCCCCTTTCTAATAATATGTTTTCTAGAAAGGGTTTGGTTCTAACTCCTAAGAATGAATTTTCAACATGATTCAAAGTTTCCAGCCATAAAATGGGATCATTATTAGACTTTACCCCAGAATTTTCCCTGATGATGACCTGTTGCTATAGAAGTCAACCTCCAGAGCAAAACTGGAAGGAAGTATTATAATCATTAATCACATCACTAATACAGACCTAATAAGCTGAGGTTCATAACCTCTGGGTGCTGATGGAATCAGATGAAACTGCTCTGACCAGCATTTTAATCAACTGCAATGTTTGCTGAAGGCCATGGTAGTGTAGCTTATAAATATATAGGTCTTTTATTCACTTTAGAAATGAAAGCACAAAATAAGAACTGAACAGACTCAACAGAAAAGCTGCTAACTTCAATCCTTGGAATGTTTCAAAGCCAAAGGAATTTGGAGGTAATGATGAGATGCTCCAGCAAAGCTTCCTTACTTCATTAAAATTGTTGTGAAATAATTTCCAAGTATCAGGGAGATACAATACCATTCTTTGTTAAGCTTCAAGACTTCTGTCACAGAAAATTTGTGATATATAACCAATTAAATTTGTGGTATATATCCTATATATATATATGTCTAAGTTCAGTACACCATTCTGCATTGTGGCACCCATGCTGAGTACATCACAAGCAAGCAGTACCATGGCATTCAAAATAATTCAAGATAATAATAGAAAGGAAAATGGGAAATTAATTACAGAGAAGACATGACAGGTGAAGTCTCCAGACAGAGATTCTCAAAACAATTACACTCAATTATTCACCCACCACCAAAAGCATCTGCTGAAAAGCAGAAGAATCCTAATGTGAAAGTATTGCTATTCTTATAATTGCTGATGTTGCCTATAATGCATCAGACTAGAACATGCCCTGTCACAAACATACACTTATTCTCATACTCGTTTTCCCTCCCACAAATGGTCTGAGTAGCAAGCCTCCTTCTGAAAACGATAGCAGTAGACACCAAGAAGTTTTTTGCCTTATGTTTTGCTGATGACAACTGAATTTTCTCAGGTAATTCTTTATTTTGATTTAAAAAAGAGGACACCTGGATTTTTTTTTCCCATAGCCTAAGCCATATATAAAATTATTATTATTATAAAATCCCTTGTCAAAGGCAAAACTATATAATCTGTTGTCCAAGTCACAGTTATGAAATTGCTTATGCAACTTATTTAAATACAGAAGTGGTTATAACATGCCTTTTGTCACAAAAGGCTTTTTATTCACAGTAACTGTTGGCTTCATTGAATGTTATGTATTATTGACAATCCTGAAACATATTCAGACACAGTTTCACTGTAGGCAGGGTGTCAAGAGGATGGAGCCAGGTGTGGTGTCAAGCCATAGGACAAAAGGCCATGGGCAGAAACTGATTCCCAGGAAGTTTCACCTCAATACAATGAAGAAATCCTTTACTCTGGGTATCTGAGCACTGGAACAGATTGCCCAGAGAGGTTGTGGAGCTCCTCTCTAATTGGAAAAATTCAAGAACCATCTGGTTGCAATCCTATGCCATGAGCTCTAGGATGACCCTGCTTGAGCAGGGAGGCTGGACAGACGAGCCACTGTGGTCCCTTCCAGTGTCACCCATTCTGTGATTCACTCCACCAAATAACCAAACAACTTAAACAAAACAAAACAAACCAAAACCCAACCAACAAAACCAAAAACTTCATCCAATAGGCTATGTCTTCATACTGCAAATTATCCTTAGACAGTAATCTGGAAATCAGCCTTTGATACAGATATGTTAGGAATAACATAGATATGTGATTCTAGAGTGGCTTATAAACAGTTAATAAATAACCTGGAAACTATTTCGCCTAGTCATTTTTCAGAGTAAAATTGACAAATAACTGCTACCAGAATGGTAATGAAATAATAATATACGTTAGAAACAGTCCAGCTCTTTCCCATAGTTATATAAATCTGGCACAATTTAAAATGGAAAAAAAAAATACCTATTGAGCTAAAGTGTAAACATAAAACCACAACAAACAAGAGGATGTTGGTGTGGTATGATGCCCTTTTGATCAAGAGGTGTAGTCCAAAGTGTTGAGTAATTCCAAAAATGTAGCTATATAGATTTTACACATTAACTTTGTTTAAGCATCATGCTTGTTTACTGAACCCAAGATTTACTTTTAAATCCCTATGTCCTCTTTGAATCTATTTTTTAAAATGCTGTTAATTGAAATTGCTAACACTGCACTTAATTGAGGTCTTCTCTGAGCTTCCCTCTGAGGCCAAGGAATAGGTTTCGTTAAGTTCAGTTAGTTTACTGGATTGTGATCATAGGACCCTCAGTTCCTCACTCATCCTATGTCTGGTGAAAAACAGGACCATGAGGGAAAGCTATTATTTATCTACACTGGGGTAACAGGAAAAAAGCTAGCTTCCAAATTTCCCCATGTCTACTCCTGGCTGCATTTAGGGTCAGAAGGAAGAAGCAATCTAAAGATGTCAAGTGATGTAGCTCTAACTCCCATGCACTCAAGGAGAATTTTATTGGGCTGAATATGCTCTCTCCAGGTCTCACAGCAATATTAAACTAATCTAACAGCAGAAGGAGTCTAACTATTCAACTTATTTTGCATTCAGTGTATGCTCTCTTAATTGTTTCCAATTACTGCACTTCTTTTCCTGGAAACAGATCGTGCTTGCCTGTGCTTGGCACCGATTAACAGTGGCCTCAGCCACTGGAAACACAGTGGCTACATTTATGTGCATCTGTCTGTGGATGCAAGACTTGATTGTATTGAAACCATTCTCAACTTGCCCAAAACCTGCAGTTTCACTCTACCCAATGAAGGAACCCGCCTAATTTTTCCAAAAAAAAATAGAAATAGTAAAGAATTGCCTTCTCTCACTTTCCAACAGCCTGATGGAGCTTCTCTCAAAAAGAGGTGGATCTTTTGAGTTTGCTAATTTGGTGTTTCATGTCTAGCCAGAAATTCTTATTTGCACAGGACAGTGATCTAAGTGCATTTTCAAGATGTTAGTTATTTACATATTCATCATTCTCCTAAAACAGTCATTCCTAATCTGCATGTTAAAACTTATCTGTGGAGTAAGCCAAGTAACGTAAACCAACAAAACACCCAAAGAATATTGGTTCAGTTCACCAATACTCTTTGGGTGTTTTGTTGGTTTACGTTACTTGGCTTACTCCAGTTCAGTGGCTTGGCTTACTCCAGTGTTCAAGCTACTGTCTGTAGCTTTACTCAACATCAGAGATGTGATTACGAGATGTGATTAGGAGATGTGATATTATGCTTATGTTTATATTATTTATATCATATTTATGTCTAGTTATAATTTCTTTCCCTTTCTTACCTGGATACATTTGAATGAGCTTTTGAGTGTATTGTGCTGCTCTGCTTAGTAGAGCAAGTTTGTTTATTCAGTTTAGAAGATAACCTGAGTGATGCCTGAAAGTGTATTAGAGAGAAAGAGTATTAGAGAGACCTGAAATATAAAAAAGTCTCCCTCTCATTTTGTTCATTTTCTCTTTGATAAAATCAGTCACATTCCAATGTCTGCTTGGTACTTCTAGAGAAGCCTTTACTTTCATGTATGTATGCGATTC
This sequence comes from Leptocoma aspasia, assembly GCA_013399835.1. Classification (NCBI taxonomy): domain Eukaryota; kingdom Metazoa; phylum Chordata; class Aves; order Passeriformes; family Nectariniidae; genus Leptocoma; species Leptocoma aspasia. Next base: position 1,318,303 of record VXAX01001251.1, on the reverse strand, counting down.
ACTTAAGCTTGTTATTTTAAATAACACAATTTTTTTTCCAAGCAAAAGATGTCTACACAATTTTAAGAACAGATAATGGCTTTATAGAATCATAGAATTATTAAGGTTGGAAGAAGACCTTTAGGATGGCCAAGTTGAGTCTCACAGGCCTGTAATTCCCCAGATCCTCCTTCTGTCTTCTTGTAGCATCACATTTGCTACCCAGGCATCTGGGACCTCCCCAGTCAACCAGGGCTGATGATAAATGATGTAAGTGGCTCAGTGAGCTCTTCCCTCATTATCCTTGGCTGGATCCCATTCAGCCCCATAGTCTTGTGAGTATCAAACTGATGTAGCAGGTCACTGACCATTTTCCCCCTGCATCATGGGGGCTTCATTCTTCTCCCCAGTATCTTCTGATGAGCACTTCAGATACTTCTATCTGGATATCTTCCTATGAAAAGCTGTAGTCTCTAGCAAAATGTACCACTTGCTAAGAGATCTGAACATAGTAATGAAGAATTGTGAATGAAAATCAGTGCCTTGCTTTCCTGTTTAAAACTGATGCTTTGATTAAATAACTCATCTTGGCAACAAGATTGATTTATGGTTATTTAGAACAGAAGTTAATTTTTTTCATTAATCCCAAGACATTTATAATAATAATAATAGTAATAGCAATAAGAATAATAATGCTGCCTCACCAGTATTTCTGGTTTAACATACCTCCGTTGCGTAAGTACTCTCTCTACAGAAGCCATACAAAATGTCACCTGTAAACCACAAGACCTCTGGCTTCTCCTGCACTTTCAGACATGCCATTTTCTCCCAAATGGACCCTAAACCAGGACAGCAGCTTTCACACACATCCAGTGCAGCAAGGTTGAAAAACAGATTACAATGACAGAGTAGTACAAATCCCCATAGAGAAGCACAGTGGTCAGAGCAGTAATAAACGTGCAATTGCTTTCACTGTAACTTTGATGGCCAAGACAGGAGAGATTGGGAAGGAAAAGAGGGTAAGTCTCTATTATCTATCTGAAGACAGTCTTAGCTAAACAAGGAAATGTTACTTTGGTTTGCTTTGCCCAGAACAGCACTTCAATATATTATTACACCCTCACTAAAGAAACCAAATGAAGCCTGCTCAGACTACTAGCAGCCAGGGAGATCATTCCCAGCTCTCACAGTTTCTAATGTAAATTCAGTGTCCACTCATTTCCTACTGAGAATTACCTACTGGCAAACAAGCAAGCAGTGCTCTGAAGCCTGAGTACTCTCTAAGAGGTGGGGGCTCCGTGCCTCTCAGGAAAGCAGCACGTGCCAACACACCACATGATGTGATCTCATACCAATGTTACTCTTTCACCATCTTTGGCAAATAAAACAGCTGCACTTTTAACATTAGCAGGAGCCACTTCCTAACACAAAGGCAAAACCCAACTGCTCAGATGATTCCAAACAAACAGCAGTTCCCATTCCATGTCCCTACCCAGAAGGAGCTGTCACCTCATAGAGGAGTGACCTGGAATATTTCATGAGAAAGTCCTCCTCAACCGGACACCACATCTGTTCCACACTGGTTCCATCTTTACCATGAAACAGATCACACATACTAACTTTGAGAGGAGTGAAACTTGCAGACAATGAACAGAATATGAAGAACTTATTCCACGGGGTTTCTGTTTATAATCTTTTAATAAAATGCATGGCTTCTTGCTCAACTGGCCCCGGTTTACAATTAAAACCTCTACAGTCATCCTTGGACTGACACACCTTCTACGTGGCTGCAGATTCTCTTCAGAATTTTTTCTGTACTCTACACTCCACCTTCCACACACGATTAATTCACATCCCCAGCCTCAGAAAGGCTGTTAATTTACACATTTTTGTTTCATAGTTTGTCTTTGATATTAAATATTTCTTTGAACACAGTGGTCTTAATTTACCTGTGGTGGCAGTTTAAGTGGGGTAGAGCTTTATTTCCAACATATGGCCAAGGGCTTCTATATTCCAAAAGATGGTAACATATTCTGCCTCTCCTCCATTAATTGGGTTTTTTTTTCTTTTAATTGTTTAGCATATACAAGAATTGTGTAGTACATAAAACTACAGCTATTCCTCATTGCATGAGAACTTACCTAGCTGCACAATAATACTGTCACCACAGAATAACTGCTAAAAATCTCCTATTCCAGAAGTAATGTTATCCGGGGACAAAAAAATTAAAGAATATGAAAAAACAATGGTAATATTATTTATCTAATCAAAGAAAGCAAGCTTTTATGGCCACCCCAAGCAAAAGGGTTTCACCGATTCATGCATGTTTTACCATACAGTCTGGATTCCACATCAAACCAACAGTTAAAAATGCATCTTCTCTTTAAATATAAAACAACTATCTACAGCAAAAGTACTCCCTACTAATTCTCCTGGGCCACAATAACAGACTATTTTGTGCATTTCAAAGAAGCAGTAAAACCAATTATAGCCCTGAGAACTGGGAATTATGCAAGAAGAAATCCTAACAAATCAAACCCTTGACACCAGGAATGTATAAAAAAGACATTATAAGTCCTTATATAAAGGTTGTATTTTTTAAATGGAAAAAAAAAAAAAAAGGCAGATTGTTTTTACATACTGGTATGATACAAATTGACCTGTGTTATTTTAACAGATCTAGTTTTGAGGTTTGATTTCAACTCCTTCATTCAATTTTGAATGCTCTAAATTTTATGTTTTACAGAAAACCCGGGGAAAAAAAAAATCAAAATTCTTCCTTTCATTTACTAGAATTATTTAGTTCAGCACAGTATTATGGAAAAAATATGAGGATGATGATATGGAACAGAACTTTCCACATGCTCTTTTGGCAGAGACAATATCGATACAATGTCAAAAAGAAAAAAAATTCAGCAGCCCTTTTTAAGTTGAAAACTCTGCTATGCATTGTCTCATAAGCAAATTCACAACTGGTGTGCAAACATTTCCTAACAGATAATCAGCTGTTGGCTTGATATATCCCAGTTTGGCCTGGATGATTTGGGTTTCAATTTCTTTGCTAAGCATTGCAACAAACGTTGATTCATGTTATTAAAATTTCAGGCATGCCAGACTCTTCCTCAATCATCAATGAACAACTCATGAAAGAAGCTAACATGTCCCACATTAAATGTATTTCCATCCCTAGTGGGATGGCAGACTGGGAAATGGTATTCCCTACTGTAGACTTGGCTCTGCCTCCCACAGCAACTTTCAGATGTGGAGCAGAATCAGCTAGAAAGGGAACAAACTGCTACTGCAAATGCTGGACAGAGAGCAACCAGCAAGGAATGGGGTAAAACAGGGATCTGCAGAGCTCAGCAGTAAGCTGAGTTTTGCCTCCCAGCCCTGAGGTGCTGGTTACTGACAGCTCCTGCTGTGAGGTAAGGACAGGACAACAAAGAGCTAATTGAAAAAGAGGACCAAGATCCCTAACACATCAGGATAGGACCAAAAGCCCTTGTTGCTCTGCTCCCTGCTGGAAGGCCAGTGGCTGTACTTTGGGTAACACTGGTCTCCCTCCTCTTAGCACTAATGGCCTCTCCTCAACTCTCTTCTGTTAACAGAGGATGTGCAGCAAGTCTGGCAAACATCTGCCCCAGGCTCCGTGGTGTTGCCTCAACAGTAGTGCCTAGAGCCCAGCCCTGGCTCAAGGCCACAGGGAAGCACTGGAGTTCAGATTTCAGCATGAGAGGATGACACCAAAAGGATTATAGCCCAGATGAGTCACCCACGGTCTCTGCAAACTTTTAAAGCTGGAACTGGCAGAGGGGGCCTAACGTGAGCTAGTGTGAATCCTTCATTCCAGCTAGGATATAATTATATGGTTCTGCTTGACAATGTGACATAGCAGGGGCAATGAAATATCCATTTCACAGTGAGGCCAAAATGACATGGCTACTATGGATGGTTAGGCTACTTAATTTATGTCTCAGAACTCATTTGAATTCATTAAGCATTGTCTACTATATTCAACCTTGCTATAGATAGCTACTTATAAATTTTATAAGAAATAAACACTTCAGACATGGGCGATTTATTTTTTCCTGCAACCAGACTATCTTTTGTGAAATTGCACACTATGGAAATACTTACAATATCTAATTTATAGAAAACATGAAAACCAAAGACTTTAAACTGTTGTAGAATGGTAAACAGAAGCAAATACATTAGAGGAAGAATAAAAACAAACAAATGAAAAGAAAACACTTAAGGTATTGAAGAAGGTGCCTCAAACAGTGAAGATGAATGTTTTACAAGAAAGTCACTGATCAGTTTCTGTACCTTCTGTATTTGAAAATAATTAACCATGGGGTGGGATTTTTAAAGAAGAAAACAAGGCAAACATTTCCTGAATTGTTACAAAGTAAGAAGGTAAATACGTGAAGACTTCACTGGAATGAAATATAATCCCTCAACTTTGAGTGCATTGTTTCCTGTCCTTTAAAAAAAGATTAACCCAGTGTGCACTTCATTAGTATTCTAATTGTCAAGTAGTGCTCAGTGGTTGTCTCAGGCTGTCTGATTAAAAATTAAACAAAATTAATTTTTTTCAATTACCAGATGCATTGAAGGTATGGGGTTTTTTTAATTTTTCTTTCTTTTGTTTTTTGAATTAAACTCTCTTCCCAACACTTAGGATCATATGCTATCATAGTGGAGCAGTAACTCACTATACTTTGCAAGAGTAGACCATGAAAACTACTTAATTCTGTATTTCATTGCAGAGGTGTTATTCTTATAATGCACTGCTGCTGTTCTGTTCAGTTTGGCTGACCTTTGTGTTCTCCAAAGGTGAAAGAGAAACTGATGGGACTGCGACTATAGAACATGGCAAACAGCTCCATGACCTGCAACTAGCTGTGGTGTACATAAGACAGCTTGTTTTCATCTCTAAATGGACACTCTGCTTTGGTAAGGACATTCTTGTGGATGTGATCTTGGCTCCTGAGCAGACTCAGGCACTTAAAAGTAAGATCTGGACACTAACTGACAAAGTACTCTCTTCCAATTATACATTTATCTAACATAAAAGTGTACCAACAGGTGTTCCCCTTAATCATGAGGGCACTAATTAATATCAACAGAAAGCAATGTTTCAATAACGCTAAAAAAGGGTGACCTAAAAAGTGAATTTCTGGACAGAACCTCAAGACCGTGGCAAAGGTTTTCAGGCACATCCACAGACATCTTTTCAATTTACTCAAATAATTTAAACCATCTTGTGCCTTTGTTTCTTATAATTACAATAGGGATCCTTCGTTCTCTCTTTTAAAGTTAGATACTATATAAACAAAATTAATTATGTGTACAGACACTGTAGTTGTAGGGGATAAAACTGATTCTATGTTCAGAATACTGAGATTAATGGGACGCAGAGTTGCCAAGACACAAGAAAAATATACAGTTATTATTTTAAGCTGCAGCCAACTAGAACAATATGCCAATCAGTTTGATCAAGGACAAGAGAAGAGTCATGTTAGACTTGAGGTTTTTTGAAACTTAGACTATGGCCCATTGTTTCATTCATGTTAAGCATGCTGTCAGTGACATTAACTATAGAATTTATAAAACCATTTTAAAAGACCAGGAAAAGCAGCAAACTTGCTAAAAAGCTGTAGTGAACACACTAAGGTTGCATTAACAAACACCAAAACCTGCAGAAAAAGTACTGAATGAACCTAGCAAAACAGATTTTCCTTTTAATCAGGCTCTCTTATGCTGGGAACAACATATAAAGGCAAATACAGATAATATGATCAAGTCAGTTCTTTTTTATTTTGGAATATTGGTGGTTAAAAATTATTATTGGCCAGAAAACAGAATTTAATAATTGCAGAATTGTTCTTAATACAACCCAATTTATGCTCTTCTTCAGAAATTTTTGAGGGCTGTCAGGTATTGCTAGGATATTCAATTTCCCTGCCGTATTTACATGTGGCTTCTTCAGTGTCTTAAGCACATGCAGGTATGCAGCCAGAGACACTAGAGCTGGATACGTAATTTTTTGGTAAGGCTTAGCTGAATTCTTCTTTCCCTGTGGAAATGCTGGTCTCATTTGCAAGACTATGCATAAATATTAAGCACAAAGACTAGGAAATTAAATTAAATCCCAAATTTGTTCCCTTGCAACAAGGCCATATCCATATGAGAAGTAAACGTTATTTGCAGTGGTGGACTGGAGCAGGTTAAGAGGAAAACAAGAGAGAGAATTAAAGAGGGCAACTAATTCAAAATGACTGAATCTAGACATCAGATTGGGCCCTGAGGCTGCGTTAGCATGTATTTTCTTAAAATCAATTTATTATACTTTTAGAGTTGATCTGAACACTCTCAGATCTTTCATATTTTATACTTGATTGTCCAAGTCCTTACTCTTTGAGCACAGAAAGTATTCAATGCCCAGATGCTATATACCTCTGTTAATACAGTATTAAAAGGGATTTTGTTATGGAACTAATATCAGCAATTCACATGGGATATTTAGTGGCATTCAATACTTGTAATCTTACAAAATGTCTTAAGTGTGAAAAGCTGTTCCAAGGAAAATGTCTTCATTCTTGGAGTTAAACAGCTCTGTGAGTTTTCATATCCAAATGTAAAATATCTACTATGTCCAAAATTTTGCAAGTTTTAAACTGAAAGGATGCTTTCCTGCAATGAAATAATCTTGGCACCTTAAAATAAAATTCAGCAGCTTTAAACATCCCCAGTGTCACCTACTATCCTTTAACATTGTATAATCAACAGCTAAGTAATCGAATAAATAGTCCAAGCATGCCAAAACTTAAACTTCACCCACCTGTGACTTCATTCCCCAGGCTGTGACTTTGCAAATTCTTTTTTGGGAGGTGAACTAAAGTGAATAGTGCTGGATTTGTAGTAAAGGGCACCTCTCTAGCATTACCATTTTTCACCAGAAACACCTACAGCTTCCCATTCCACCTATAAAGGAAACTGCCTACACTGCGGAGGAAGAACCAAGAAATATTGGCCTGCCCTGATGGTAAATCATTATGGCTATGACAGGCATTCCTACACATAATGCATGTGCAGCTGCAAATAAGGTCACCGTGTTTTCTCCTTGGCAGTTAACACTACGTGCTGAACATCTCTGCTTCCATTTTAAATTTACACTAGCTTCGCTCACTTAAAAATTAGACGAAAAAATTTGCAAAGTAATTAGATTTCTATGTCTAATTAGAGAAGACTTAATTCACTACTGATATATTTCACCTTTCTGTCAGCTAGTTTAGCAATGACTTTCACATATTCAGAGTTTTCCATACTGCGGAGCTCCAAACTAATTTACAACCTTTGGATATTGTTATGTGCTTTGACAATAAATAACAGAATCCCCAGATTTCGCACTATGTTGTAAGGGGAGCCTTACGACAGCCACATTTTCAGGTAAAAATCAGAGCTGCTGGGCTCAACACAGTCATGGTGCAGGCACAAACCAGCTCCACATCATGTCTGCAGATAGTCCTGTATTTCTAACAGCCCACAGGCTTCATCCACAGCTGGGCACAGGTAACATCCTAACCTAAACATTATAACTACTGCGAGAGTACAGAACAGTGGCAGCGTATACACACACACGTTTCTGTCACCAGTTAGAGCAGATCAGTGTGGCACTGACAAAAAGCAATGGCAATGAGATTATTTAGAACAGACAGGGGCCTTGTCTTGAAGAACCTACCTTTTTGTCAATTACACGAATTCATTTTAGCAAAGCAGGGCTGCCGTACTTTCTAAAAGAATCTCATTAGTACTGGCTTAGCATTAGCTTGGCTACATTCGGAAAATCAGGATTCAATTCATTTGCTTATTGATACTATTGCAGTGGTATACCCTAGGAAAGACAGGATTCACTAAGAACTACTGTGGAAGACAGCTTAGTGAGAGTGTGCTGATAAAAAATATTATTTAAATAATCTCACTACAAGACAGCATCTCTCATCATGGATGCTGGCCAAGTGCTTCCAATATTTTCTGAGCTAGTGCAGCCAGAGGCAAAAACAAACCCAACAGTCACCAGGAGGATTTGTGGGGCTTCCCCTGGTAGCTTCCCATCCAAGTACGATGCATGCTTTCTGAGATCTGATACCAAACGTGGCAGGGCTGCTGCTAAGAGGGTCACCATGGGATTATTTTAATGTTCACTGAAATGGAAGCAATTTATTACATACTGCAGTAGCATTGCTTTCATTCAAATTATAAGAGGTTGCAAGCAGCCTTTTAAATCTGCTCTGCCTTTCCCTCCGGTCCCAGCTTACCTTCCAGCTTCTTGGAAGGATGACGCTCTGCAAAGCAGGCTTTGGAGGTTATACTAAGAACAGAGCATTCAGTAAGTACTCTGTTGACCTCCCAGAGCATGCAGAGCTAGAAATGTACATCTGCATGCCTCAATTCAGTCTCCCCAATGGCCTAAGAAAGGGATGCATCTGTGGAACATGTTTCGCACTTACTTGAATATTATCATAAAACATTTACATGATTTAATTAGATTATGTAAATGCTTTACTCCAATTTGAAGCTTTGAAAATCATAATGTCATGGTCTAAATTATGCAAATATTGAAAATGCTTTTCACAGCAGCAGAAGCAAAGACACAAGTGAGACAGTCCTGCCACATGCCATTCTCCTGTTCTCTACTCACAGAAGACCACACAGAATGCAATACTGTAATCTTGACTTTTTCTATTAGGATTTTCTGCACAGGATGTAGTTATTTCTTGCCCTCATTTTATGCTAAGCCCCAAATCCAAATTTGATTTGGAAAATGTTCTGTGGTTTATATCCCCATCCTGACTAAGCAGCAGATTTTTCACAATATCATTCCCCCTCCTCTGACACAACACACACTTCATGGCAAGGAGATCTCAGTAAGGAGATGCAGTAGGAGTTAGTCATTGGACCATCTTCCTAACATGCTGAGCAGTGGAAAAGGGAAGTAGGTAAAACCTTGGGAAATATTTTTCTCTTAAGTTAACTTATTTGTGCTGTACTTCTGGATAGAATAGTGCTGCCACAGTACAGCACATGTCACTAAGAGATCCTGCACCTCACAGGACATTCTTTAGACAGAACAGGCCTTTATAAGATGTACAGAAATAAGTTATAAGAGGCAGGGATGGTACCACATTATTTGGAGACAAAAGGAACAATCACATGAGTCAAAAGAACCATAATGAATGAATTGCAGGAATTAAACTGTACACCAGACTCGGGTAGCTGAATTTTAGCAGGACTTTGTTATTCAAAAAATTGCTTTGTTACTATTTTCCAATACAAACTGAGTGCACCAGCTTCTTCCTCAATACAGCAGTTCAGTGTATCTGAAACACTGAAATCTGATGTTGACAGACTTCAACTGCCAAAACGGACCCTAAAGCATGCGGTCTCTAGGGTCACAAATCTTTCTACACCATCAGAACACCTCACCTCCAACTCCTACTGGTTCCCCAATATTTGGACACCTCCTTCCCCCCAGCTGACGATCATGTCCAGAATTTAAAAAAAAAAATAAAGTTTAAGTTTATAAAAAATCCTAAAATGTTTAAATTCTAAGACAAGGGAACTTTGAGAACAACATGTCAGAGAGGGAGAGAGAGAGAGAGATTTCTTCCATGGAAGTATGGCTTTCCCTCACCACACTGTTAAAGGACCCACCCTACTGCTCTTCAGCCGTGAGTGAGCAGAGTACTTGATGTTCAGGCCAGGTTATGTCACATGGCCATTGGTACATCCATGCCAACACAAACCATCTGGAGTAACACCTATTTCTAGCAGCAGCCCATATTCCTGGCTAACCATAGAATAAACGTGTCCATTTTTATCTTACACGGATTATCACTCTTGGGAAAGCTGCTCCCTCAGCAATCTCTGTCACCTCTGGTGTACTGCCTGACTATGGTTACGACTTCTGAGAAAGCTGATGATGGGTTGTTAGAAAAGGCAGTGTGAAAGTCGAGGGGGAAAAGCCACACAAAATAAACATAAAACTGCAGACAAAGGTAATCCTGTTTGTGGTGGGAAACATTAGCAGCTGAAGGGTTCAACAGGGAAAATACACCAAAATGCAAAGGTCTAAAATCCTAATGGGAAAAATAGAGCTGGAAGATGGCCACTCTACAACTCTGTTCCAAGCAGCACAGAGGACAACATCTTCCCAGCCAGTAAAATTCACTTCAGGTGTATTCCAGACAGGAGGAATGCACTAGTGCTAGACCCAGCAGCCTGTCAGATTTTTGCCTGAGACAGGCACAAGCCACTGCCTTTTCCCACATACCTTGCCCTGCTTGCAGTTCTCAGATTATCATCAATATATTGTCCATGACAACAAGAAAATACTTGTCTGCAACACACTTCACCCGTTCCCTTACTCTGCTTGCTAGGCTTGCCCATTCTCTGCTGACCTCAGCCAGTCATCATAATGCTGCTCACCTTCTGGTCTTACAACACCCTTTATATTCAATACTTTTCCTAGGACAATCCACCTAAAATGCCATTTTTTCACCTATGTGGGAAAGTTACAACAGACAAATCCTAAACTTGCAGGGACAAATTTAGTTTTAAAAGTTCCATAGAGGACTTTTCAGGGATGGATGAGTGCTCTCTTCCCTGTAAGGATGAAATTGATGCTCATCACTACTCCAGAAAAAGGGAAAACATTTCATAAAAAGGAAAGCAATTTTTTACAAACAAGTTGTGAGAACAACACCCTCTCAACTGAATAGTGAAGTGGTTTTCAAACACTAAGTAGTAAAACTCTCACTACCCTTCCCAGCAGAAATTATTCCACAATGCATAAACCAGACCTGACTGAGCCTCTGTAATGGGCAATACCAGAAAAGCTCTAGGTACTTACTCTTTAGTTCTGACAGGTCTTAAGTCAGGTCATAAGGCTGCCATACATGCCTGGCAGCAGAATTTAGTTGCTCTTATTCCAGGTCCAACAACATCTTTCCTGTGATAGGAATCCTTGAAATGAAACTCCCTATCCAAAACTGCACCCTCCTGTGGTTATCAGACAAAATAAATTGAACACAGCTGACTGAAATTATTCTGATTCAATTATTTCAACTAACCATATTTATCAGCCTCCTAAACTCATAAATCATAGCAATCTCTGTTGGGAAATTCAAAATTGATGTGGCCCCGCCTGACTCAGAGAAGGCGGTAGGCATCTGACAGCCTTGAGGAGCAGCCTTGTGTGAGTTGATTGAAATTTCTAGCAGTATTAATCTTAATAACCTCAGGTAGCTTCCTCCCCACAGCCTATGTCTTTCTGTGCAAGCAGCGAGGGAGGGAGCACTGCAGCAATTACTCCCTAGTTCTCTCCAGCTGACTCTGTTTTCTGATGAATATGAACGTGTCAGTCATGCTCAGCCTTCATCCCTTCTCAGCCCCCAGCAATGACCAGTCCAAAACCTGCAGAATTTGTAGGACACAGAAACAGAAACCAGACTACCTCTCAGTAAAGCAGCATGAAGACTCAAAAGCTTTCTCCCTCTGCTTTGCAACAAGTGCCTGCGAACTGCAATAGGAAAAATGTAGAGCATTTTTCTTAGTCATTCACAAAATAAATTGAAGATAATGCTGAAAATAGATGATTAAAACACAGATCAGAAATATGCATCCGTCTAGGAAACTGAACTCAAGTAGCCATCCCTCACAAGTGACAGGATGGTCAGAAGTTGTTGAAGTTCACTGGTGTTTGCTTTCTGATGGATTAAACAGCTTCCATTGTGACAAAGCTTTCATTTGTGCTTTTCCCAACAGACTTCCCAATATTAATATGCACCAGATTTCTTCCACTTCACCCAAACTGACTTCTAGAGAAAAAAAAAAAACAAACATCGAAGCATCTATGGCTCTATCCACCTATCAGCTGCTGTCAGCAGATATGTATCCACCCAAGCCTAACTCTTTTGTATTTGAAAATACATGTGTTATGCAGCCACTCTCATGATGGTAAAGAAGCATTCTTAAGAAGATGCTTTCCTGTTTGTGCATGTCATTATCCTGAGTTGCATAATCCTCTGTTTGGAAGCAGCTCTAGATAGGTAACCTCTCAAAATATTATATGTGTATATTGAGACATGGCTGGAAGTCCTTGAGTGCTTTACTCCACAAACTGCATGCTGGAAAACAGATCATTCCTACTCACAACCTTTGCAACGCCAAGTTCCAGGCATTCTTCCCACCCACTATTTTTCCGGCAGAGTCAACATTTGTTCATTACTTGCCTTAGCAGAAACCCTTTCAAATGATGAAAAACTAACATTTGCAGTCTTTTTTCTTTCCTTCAAGTATGTTTGAAGACAAGTTCAACTTACCGTTTTATACTATGTTTCACCCGTCCTCCTTGGAAAACAGAGTGGTGTAAGGGAAATCATATAAACTGTTGGGTTAGAATTCTGGCTCTTCTCTGTAACAAAACACATAATCCCAACTTTGTTGCATGAATGTGATCTCTTAAGTTCTGATATTTGCCAGTATTTTGACTGGTATTTACAAGAAAAACCTCTCAACAAAAAACCAAACAAATAAAACATTCATAATTTGGCTAAAATTTCCTCATTTTGGAACCCGTTTCCTTATCCAACTCTGTGCACTGCTGTTCCACAAAGCACAAATATCAATACCATTTCTGCTATTTGCCAGTCTTTCTTGTCTTCCCAGTCCTCTGCAAATGTTTAGAAGCTGGCAGTGGCTCAGTGAGTTTGCCTGCCAAGTCTATTGCCACCCCAGGATTCAGCTCATCTAGACCTGCCGATCAGTAAGTATGTGGTATCTTTGGGTTTTCCAAGGTTTTCCCCATTCTCCTCAATTCATTCTGTTTAGGAGCTTTTCCACAGTCTCTCCTGCCAAAATCCTGAACTCAGTGTGGCATCAGAATAAATGGACAATTTGCTGAGAAGGCACATTAGAGGGTCTTCCCTGCTCAGCCCAGCTACTTGGCAGCTGTGCTTTAGCTCCAGGGCAATGGCAACCATTTGCCAGGCATCTTCACACTGGGTGCTTGACTCCTGGATTTAGTAAGACTCATTCATTTTCCTTCTCCCCAAAGCTATCTTCTGTGCTGGAGCACTAAGACTCCCTTATGAAGTTGGAGCAGCCGTAGCAAAAGCTGTAGCATCAAACAAGTTTTCTCAAGAATAACTCAGAATTCTTTAGCTGTAAAGTAAGTTAGTATGGAAGGAAGAGTGGGCCTCAGATACTTTATTAATCACATCTAATATCTTGAGATGTTCTGACTATGGCACTCTCTTGAAGTCATAAACAGAGGGATAAAGAGTGTCTGTCATAGACAAGTATTTCTGCAGATTTAACTAGTGTGACTCAAGATTAACAGCCCACTTGAAATTTTCTTCCTGCTTCTCACGTTACTGGTGGCTTGGGTTAATTACCCCATCTGATAACTTTGCACCAAAAGGGAAAGAATAATGAACAGCTAAAAATCCTAAACCTGTAGAATGTACATGCTTGGACTAATAACTTATGGATTAATAACTAACCTACATGAACCATCTTTAATATCACAACTAAAATGCTGCAACATGAAAGGCAATTCTCTAACACATCAGTTAACATAGGAAGATTAACATGGTAGAAATTTAAGGACTTTTAATATAATGGCCAAAAGAAGCAGAAAATACCATTGGGTTTTTTAATTCTTACCCCTGTATCCTTTTCTTCACTTACTGCCAATTTCTTTCATCTTTCCTATTTCTCTTTTCCAAGTGATCCAAATTTCCCTGATCTTGTCCTTTTCAATTCACTTTTCATTCTGTATTTGTCAGGCTTCCTTTTTACTTCTTGTTCTCCTGTGTCTTTTAATCCAAATCTGTTTATGTCATTTTCTTCTCACTTTGCTAGATTCTCACTGACCGAAGTGGCAGGTGGAATGAGCAGAAGCAATGCCCAAATCGTTCAGGGATGTATCCGTGGCTTCACACTTTGCAGCTCCCTTTATGGGAAAGCCAGGCTTCGTGAAAAACTGATTTGCAGTTTTCTCTCAGTCACTTCACATGCTATTCCAGAAACCATAGGCTTTCTGCAGCCTCAGAACAGCATTCATATCTCAGGCATCACAAGCCAATTTTAGGCACTTTCTTCATATCCTCTAGAAAAAGAAAAAATATCCTGGACATTCTCTGTGAAGCCAAATGGAAGCTCTGTAGCACTACAAACTTGTATCCAAGTGCTGATCTTAATGATGATTACCTACTTTTCACTGCTCCAGTTAAATCAAAGGCTTATAAGACACCATGTGGTGTCTTACCATGTCAGACTAGTCAGACGACACTGTTGAAGTCCATCTCACATCAACTGCAGAATTGCAGTCTCAGATACTGCCAGAGGTACCAGGCTGAAAGATTAAGAAATTCCAAACGCAGAGACCAATCCAGAATTAATGCTTTCTGTTCCCTGTTGGAAAATTCTATCTTCTGGAAGCTTAATTCTTTACAAAGCACTGTTTTAAACTGATTTTAGTGTTGCACAGAGTCCAGATCATATGGCTTCTTCTTTCCACTCAACTTCCAGGTACAAGGTAAGGACTGTGGGCCTACAGCAAACACCCAGACTCCCTAAGCTATCCAATATATGCTCTTCATTCATTCTGACGTTGACAAGCTATTCATTAACCTCATCGGCTTCAGCATAGATCAAGCTAATTTTAGCACTAACACCACAGGAAAAGTCCAGGTCAGTGCTGAGTACTGCAGTTTGGTGTTTGGTGGTGGGTTGGGTTTTTGTTTTTTTTTTTTTCTTAATACTAAGTCAGCACCATTTTAGTTTAAGTTAAACAGATTGTTATTTCAAGCTTCTCATTAAATGGCCAAGATTTGTATGGACTTTGATCAGTTTCACTCAGATCTTGCTCAAAACCTTTATAAAATATTATAAATTCATTTCTTCTTCAATAATTCACTTTCTGTGGAGTAAAAATACCACATATCAAGCAGTTTTGTAACTCCATACTGAAGACATATTAATATATAATTGTGAAAACAAAAAGATTTTCAGTACCAAACCTAGAAAAAACCAGATTTTTAGACAGCAAGACTGACATTTTTAAGGAAGACTGTAACACACTTTTTCAAAATCAAGACCTACTGAAGTTTCTTACCTGGACACAATCTGCAAAGAAAGAAAAATAATTTAAGAGGTGTTTGAAAACAGAATAATTTTGTGCTTACCAATGCTGCCATATGACTGTATAAACAGAATTCTCTGAGACACTGAAAGCGACCCAGAGCTGTGAGATCAGTCAGACCATGACCTGAACTTCCAAAGCAGTGATGGACTCCTTGCTGCACAAAACTTCCTTTTGCAAATAATATAGTTTCCAAACACAATACTAGGATTCTGCAAGAAATTCACCTGAGACATGAGAGTTTTCTGAAATTCTCTATAACACAACTCACGACAAAAGTAAATATACAGAGAGAAACATGCAAAGGAACACACAGGAGCAATGTGCTGTCTTAGCTCTAGACAAAAACTTTAGAGATTAAGAGATTATTATTTTAAACTTCCATTTTCTACCTTTTCTGGTAAATAGCACATGTCCAGGAAGCTAATTAAAGACTGGATAACCACATGGGGATTCTCTGCCAGTACTCTTTGTAGTGTCCACCAAGTGATGGTTCAAAAGGATTTTTCTAAGCCAGGGATGCTGACTTTATATTTAGCAACCTTTATCAGATTAATCTTTCAAGTACTGTTTCAGTTACTTTCAAGTCATGTAAACTTTAACATTAATTAGATTTTTTTCTTTGTGCAGGTATTTTTTTTTCTGAGGGAAAGGGTTGTTAAAGGCAAGTGCCATAGCTCACCTTCATGCCTGTGAAGACCACTTTACTTTGTATGCTTTGAGCCACCATATGCAGATTACATTCAATAACCTCTAGTTCTTGTATCAGGAGAGACAGTGAACAATCACTCCCTATTCATCCTCCCCCTCTGCCACGTTTGATTTTACGGACTTTTATCATTCTGTCTCAACCATCTGCCTTTCAGTCTATTTAGTTGCCCTCATACAGGTGTTGCATGCTATTCCTCATTCCTGTCACTCCATCTAAAATCTTTCTGTTTTACTACATTGGGCTGAAGATGGAAAAAAACTACAGCTACACACATTACTATGAATGCACACATACCAGAGATTTATGAATATGTATTATTTGGGGGGATTAACAATGCTTTATTTTCTTTACTTGATTGCTAGTAATTCCCAACATTTTCATTAAAATGTTGACCTCTATTAAGCTGATGTTTTTAAAGATCTATAAAACCCCCAAGATCTTAATTCCAATAGCCCTTATTGGTGGTCCACAGTATGTAAAAAAATTGTTTTCTCCCATATTAGTTACTTAACATTTCCTGCACTGAATTTCACCTACCATTTTATCATCCATGAGATAAGACCATTTCATAATTCTTTGGTCATCTTTACTTCTCTGAACAGAGAAAAAAACTTTGCCATATTTTTCTGCAGCCCTTTTTCCAAAAGGTCCTGAGTATACTGTGAAGCACATTTCTAGGCACAGATCCTTGTGGACTTCTCTGGTAATTTATTTTTTTGCCACAAAATGTGATGATTTATTCCTGCTTCCAATTTAACTTTCCTTTTAATCACTTATTTCACCATCTTAGAACCCTTCCTTTCATTCTACAGCAACCTGCTTGCTCCAACAGCCTGGGATGAAACCTTGTCAAAAGCCTTCCCTTTCAGAAGGTCATTTCCATATTGCTGCCAGTGCTGTACACACAGCCCAGATCCTGCTTTACAGACAGCCGAAAATGATTAAAAATTCACCCTTCCTGCTCTCCTGATTCTACTGTAATGCATTTTCATTCAAATTTGACCTGCTAGTCCCTTCCTTTCCAGTGTTCATCTACTCTCTTCTTCCCTATTGAGTGATACACACATTTAATAAGACTAAAACAAAAGATTTCTTGATGTTTTTTGTTTACAGAGCCTTCCAGTTCATACAAGCTTACAATATTAAAGGAAATACAGCCACATAAAAATTAGCCTGAAATCTATCCTGCATTTATTACATGTTAAAAATCAAGTCAAATCCCACACAATGTTAGGCAATTTCCCCATCACCTTCACACTGCCAGCCATATACACTGCCAGACAAAGTTTCATTACACCTTTATTGCTAATGTGAAGAAAGTTTTAAGGAGTTCTGCTGCATACCAAAGATATACTGCAGAGGTTTTTTCTTTTTTTTTTTTCCAGAGGAGTAGGTGGGGAAGGTGGCACACAGGCAGGACAGACATGATACCCAACAAAATTCTGTGTCTGATGAAAAGCTCCACATAAAAAGCAGCAGCCCAGCCAAGCATTTTGACATTCAGACAACTGAAGTACTGATTTGGAAATGTAGTTCTTTTTACAGTATACAGGTGAACAGATCATGCCTAATTACAGATTGAAACGATTTGAAATAGCACAAGTTTAAAATATAACGTAGAAAATCAGATAATCAGAATTTCCAATGAAGCATTCATTCTGGAGCAGATAGGTAACATCATTAACACAAATGCAAACAATAATACAGGTGATTTAATTGGATTAGTTCACTCCTATGAATTTTTCCAAATAAGCTCCTTAAGAAAGCCAGAAATGGAATTCAACTGTCATCTCTTCTGGATGTTTTGGCCCATAGCAGTCAGTCATGCCCTCCAAACGTGATCTCACTGAAGCAGCTGTGTGGACACAACAAACAATTTCGATCCAAGGGTGGGTAAGGACAAACAGAGGTGAGCAGCACGCTGTCCCTCACCACTAACACCAACAGTTGCCATAGCAACAGAAGAGCTCACTGGAAGAGGTTGGTATTGATCTTTCCATCCCGTGTTCATTGCCATTTCTTCAGAGTGGTCTTACACAATGCTACCACAACCAACACAGTCACACGTACTCAAGTTCTGAAGCTAAAGGGAAATAATAGTGTTGAAAAGGCAGCAGGGAATAATTAATATTACAGTCAGCCTGGGTACACAAAGAGCAAGCAGTGAATCTGCATCTTAGTGCAAGCTAAGCCAGGGGAAGACAGGATGTCAATATGTACAGGAATGTTTCACCATGCCTTCCACCTACGTTTGAAATTTCCTGCTCATTCTCCTACAGCGCAGCATCTGCCTGTTCTCAGCATTTGTAACAACATAGTAACCAATGTCTAGGTCACTTACTGCAGAAAGTAGGACATAGCAAAGGATATTTTGTGCTTAGTTGCAAGCCTTTTACATCATGCCAGCATACTGCAGATTGGCACCTTTAGACAGAAGGGTAAGAAAGTCTAAACAAATATTAAAGAGATTTTTCAGGTTAACAATAGCATAGCTCCAGAGTCACAGCACAACTTAACCTATAAATATGGGATACACATTATGTGAGTATATCAGAGATTTTGGTAAAAATATTGTTTACAGTAACAATACATAGCTGAGAACTGCATTTAGTTCACAAATTGGAGCATGTTACTTTGTTGATACTACCACATAAGGCTCAAATGAAAAATATATTTTGAAGGTTTCACTTTCACAAAAAAAAATTCCTTCTGAAGACAAAAGGCAAAAATGGGAGAAAAAGTGTTTAAAGTATTAGACAGTATTAAGAAAGCCTTTTAAGACCACTCCCAACTGTATTTGTAGCCAGAAGTTAGCAGAACATGGCCCTAGCTAAAAGCAGAAGGCTGCTTATACAAGAAATGTAAAATATTATTCTTGAAAACAAGTAGATCACTTCTGCTACATGAACCCTACATTGTCCCAGTTTTGTATCAGCATAATAGCATTTCTGTAATTTATTATATTTGCATAAAGCCAATGTAATAAAGCAATAGTGTGGAATGTACCCACTATCACCAGAAACTTCAGAGTTCACAATGTGATTAGCCCCTCATTCATCTAGGTAGCCTTCAGAAAATGCATCATAGTTTCTCAAGGCAAATACTAAAGACAAAATTACAAGTCTACATCAGTATAGATATTCCTAACAAAATTTTAACTTTCTTACTTAAAAAAAACAGATCTTGAAAAAAACCTTTAACAATACCTACCAGTTGTGTACATCAAGTTAACAACTCCAGAATAATTCAAACAAATTATAACAGTATATGATATTTAAGGGCTCTCGGAACCCTGTTAATAACCAGTCTCCCATCATAACTTAAAGAAGCAAATAGCCATGGGTCTGCTGAGGACCATTCAACTGCATATACACTATCTTCATGTTCTTCATAGGTAGCTATTACACTGTCCTGAAGGGGCTCTTTAATCCTGAAATTGAAAACAAATATAAAAAAAAATAGTGAGGATTTGTGAACACACTTGATTTTAAAGGGCATATTAAGTGTCATCTATATACATAAAATCCGATTTAAAGTATAGGAATGCAGTAGTAGGTTCTAAGGGAATATTTGATACCTTATGTTTGCATGTACTTATGTTTTACATGACAGCAAAGTCAAGTCAGTGCAAAAGACCCTATTTACAGGGACAAAGTAACTTCTACTCTAAATTTCAGTGCATTTCCTGTCTCTCAGAACCTCCACTAAGCATTTCTCTCTCACTCTCTAAAGCAAGTTAAACTATGTGGCATGATCTAAATGCACAACTTTTTCCAAACATCTTTTCTCTCATCATGTTATATCCCATCCTCTCCCCCTTCATTGTTAAATGAATTCCTAAAATAATACACAGTCTTAGAGATATGTAGATGGGTAAGAAATTGCAGTCCCTAATATCACTCTCTCCTATGCTGCCATCCTGGACCCTTTCTCTCCAGAATTACTGAAGGGGAATGGAGCCACCACTCTGAACACTGATTTTTACCTCCCATTGCTAGAGTTATATCAGCACCAGATTCTCATCTACAATCATATAGCCCCACCTCTCACTGCAATAGCCAAGCTCCTGGTCACCTAGATCATAAGAGAGACACAGATTCCCTTTCTGCCTTGTAAATATTCAAGAGATTTAGGAAACTCTCTGAAGTCCAAACCACTCAAGAGTCACTGACTGTACTCTGCTAACTGAGCACAGCCCTTCTTGCCTCCATCCCAAAGCCAGTCTCTCCTCTCAAAACACCACTACAGCACATTATTCTGTAACTACAGAAGGGCAGGGGAGTTTTCAGAGGATGACCTTAGAGCTCCCTTCAGCCACAGAGAATTGTCTCTGTCTGACAAGAATCAGTCAGCCCTTCAGAGGCATCCGTCTGCCTCCTGGAAACAGCCTTGCAGTACAGCTGCAACCCTCCTCACAGAAAGTAAAGCCAAAGAGCCTTGTGAATGCCACTCAATCATTTAAACAGATGCTGCTACTACAGAAATGAAGTGTTGTTATTGGCTGCCTTTGCTCTTTCCTGCTGCTCTCTGAAAGCAGAGTTCTACAATCACAAAGCCTGGATGGAAACACAGTAGGATCTTTTGCAGGGTATCGCTGCCCCACCTAGGCAGCTGAGCCAGCTGCAAATCTAACACTGCAATTAAAATTCAATTGAGTGTAATGAAGAAACCAAAAGCAGACTACTCATACTACAGAATAGCTTCAGATATGTATTTTCAAGGATTTTTACCATTTACTTGTGCCACATTAAAGGTCAATTAACCAAAAAAGGTCACAGCACAACCGACACCCAGCCCCTGCTTAATTGCAAAAAACAAGCTTGTTTTGCAGTTCTCCTGAATATGAACTTTGATACAAACCATCTAACAGCAGAGAGCTAACAAACACATACAGACACTTCATCTCCTGCAAGGTGTTTTTCTAACTTCCTGCTAACTGACATGCCTGGTAAGTGAAAGTTGGTCATGTCCCCAGACAGCAATGTGCTTCATGCAGTGCTCACCCACTTACCCACAACTCCATTATTCTGAAGGTTTCAGATGTCTCTCTGGATAAGCAGGGGAGTAATGCACAGTGCACACAGCTGTCAGGGGACACGACCGACTTTCAGTTAACCAGGAATCTCAGTTAACTGAAGGCTGGATAAACAAGGACAAATAAGCATCTAGATTACACTATTTTCTGTATGCTCAGAGTTGTTTCAGTGTTTCATTTAAATAACACAGCTCATCTAATTTAATTTAAAGGAGTCATAAGGGGAATGAGTGTTCAGGAAACAAGCCTGTAGATTAATTTCTGTTTGGCATTTCCATTTATAACTACAGTTTTTAACTGTGTATTATTATTGTCTATCCACTTAGGTATAAAAGTAAATTTTGTGCCTTCCCAGAAGAAGAAAGCTTGCTATTCCACGTGGTTCTTCGGGCCAATGGCACAGCCTTAAAACAGTTATTGAGAATCAGAAAATCCTTATGGAAGTGATCGCTTGGTGTAAAAGAGCTAGATACTATACAAGACAATCAGGGTAGAAAAAAAAATCTCAAAACAACATGTGTCTCAGGAACAATACAGAAGATCCAAAAGAAACTGTCCATGAGCATCCTTTACAAACACAATGAATGAAAATAGTTTAGCCTTTAAATTATGCAATGGGTAAGGAGTTCAGAAGTATTCTGCTAGTGGAATAAAAAGCAGAATTTATTCCATGTATGTGAATGACTGTTCTAAAACATTTAAAAAACACAAAAGAAAAAACAACATAAGGAACCAACTTGTTTGTGATGAGTTTTTTTCCTCACAACAGGAATCTCTTAAAGGCAGACTACCTTATGTTTGATGCTAAGAGATTTCCAATGAAACACCTCAGATTTCTGTGCATTTTGGCTATGTTTGCTTTTTTTGGTAATCCGAGAATAGGCTGAGGACACTATTTTTGAATCTATATCAATCTAGGGTACTTAGAATTGTTCTGTTCCTGAGTCACACAACAATTTATGCACCCCAAATAAAATTTTACACATCTTTTGCACATATTTATTTATTAAAGAATCATCTCAGATTAACAAGAAGAGTAGCTGTACAGAGCTGCATATGAAATAAACTTTCTTCTATGCTACTTTAATATATATATAATTCACAGTCTTGCCAGAACACAGAGATACCTGTTTTTACTTAAAAGCTGGAGGTTATGGGTATAAAAACAGCTGTGTGTAGCTATACATATAGCATGCATGTGTGTAGAAAACAGCTATGTATAGCATGGGTGGCTATGCTATATAGCTAGCTCAGTGTACCACGGATGTAGGTGCTAGGCCTACTGATCCCATGATTGAGAGATGGTGCTGTGCAAGGCCAGCAGTTGGACTCAATGATCCTTGTGGGTCCCTTCCAACTCAGCTCATTCTGTGCTTCTGTGACTGTATTTGATAGCATACTTGGTAATCCCTTGTTACACCTGGCAAACTTAGTAAGCTATTTTCTTCCTTGCCCCAGATCTTCTTGACCCTTAAAATGCTTCTCACCTTCCTATATATTTTGAAGATTTTGTTCTGACCAGACTAAAATACCTGTTCTTATATATGTTCTTGCACTCCCTCAACTGACAATGCACCACATTCCTTTTGCCACCAAGAAATCATAGTATGAAATGTGCAGTTTCTACCTACATCATGCATCAATTTCAGACCTGTGCCACACAGAGCTGAAAATGAACTGTGTTTTCTCTGTAGTCTTATTCAAACAGCATGACCCCAACCAGCTTCTATGAAAGAAGCTTTTAGTTTACTAGATAACTTGGAGGTCAATTGTGTCACAGATTCAAGAAAGAAGCCTGTTCAGCCTTGGATAATTGTTTTCATGTAGAAAGCTGTTATTTCCAATTACTTCTCATGGTAACAACCACTTAAGTTTGCAATGCTTGCAATTCTGTTTTGTCACCACAGTGTTCAATAAAATATGGTTTTCAGTCAGCAAAAATCATTAATTTCTTATTACAGTCAAAATTAAATCCTCTTTAATCTAAAAATCACTATGAAATAGAAATTAATCAGTAGAGCAGCAGCTTGTAGTGCAGCATCCAAAAATGAATCCTGAAAAGCATAGCACTGAATTCTGGGTTAAGCCCATGGATGCACTTTCCTTTTGACTTCAAGAGAAAATTGTTTATGGTAAGATTAGACAACACACTACTTGCCTTTTCCCTTTAAAAATCCTGAATTCAAGTATGTTTATTCTTGAACACATTTTTTATAGATAATAATTGGCCATTCATACTATTCCAAACATAAAATTTTTTATTCAAAAAAGAGCTTTTCGAACTGCTTCCCCAGGAAAACAGGAAAAGCCTATTTTTATAGAACAGGTTTCACAGATGTCCTAATACAAAAAATAAATTAAGAAAGGTATACTTGCTGATGAGGGTTAAAGAAAGAAATACTACAGGAAAACAAGAAGTTTTTGAAGAAAATATTCTTGGAACTGAAAACTGCTGCTGCACTACATTTTGCCAGCTTCTTACACATCCAACAAAGTAGTTCTGAATCCTGGCATTCCCCAAAATGGAAACAATTTAACCTGTTTTAATTAATTAGGTGTCTTGGTTGATGCCATAGCATAATCCTATGACTTCCAGGTTTCTCCAAGACATTAATATCAAAAACAAAATAGCATCAAATTTAACACTGCTGACAACTGTGTGAAAATACCCTGAAAGCCTGCCTCAGCATGTTTGGCAAATACTTTTCAAAATATCAACGCTAACAAACGTCTTTCCTGAAGTCACAGATGTGTATGCAAAGGTGTTATATTAGATTGCACAGTTCATATGTAATATTGTGAAACCACATGATTTATTATTCAAAAACTATAAACCACATTTCTATAATGAAAAGTAGGTATCACCAACTTCTTTAGACAGAATTTTGAAGAAAGTCTCTTTCTACAGAGAGGGCAGCCACCATTTTCTCTCTGGTCCATTCCAACAGCTGAAGATGTTTCTATACATAACATCCCATTAAAAACTTCATGATCTCAAGTGAGATACTCTGTACTGGAAGAACTATCCTTTACATCTCTCAGCTTTAAATATAAAATGTTACAAAGTGCTTGTGTTAGATCTTCTGTTTGTATCCACGGACATTATGGCTAACATCTATGATGAAAAAAATGGAAACATAAGCCTTCAGGAAAAACACTAAAACTGTATTTTCTGATAGGCATTTCTGGTACGATCTTCAAAGGATAACAAAGATTATCATTATTTTAGAACATATAGCCAAAAAGTGTAACGTAAGGGAGAAGGCAGCATACTGACCTTAGTAATCAGTTCTGCCAGTGAAAACACCAAACATCTTAAGCCTGTAAGCCCCAAAGAAAAATAAGGGAACTGGTAGCTTATACTGCAAAATTAAAGTTTTAGGATGGCTTCCTTTCCAGGACCGATGTATAAACTCAAAATGTTATTGACCATATAAATATTTTCATTCTTATGGATACAGACTAAATTTTTTCTCTTAAAGAGCAAGCCCTTCATTACCAGTTGAGCCTTGTCACAAAGTTCTGGCCACAGAAGTCATGAAGAATAAGAACACTGCTGTAGATGCAGCATGTACCTTGCTACTGGTGCTCTTATGATTCCAAATATTCTTCTCATGCTGTGTATCACCAGGATACCAAACAGAGACCTACACAGTTCAAAATTTAAACCTATAAGGCAAACAAACACATTGGAGTAACTCAAGAAAAGGAATCCTGATTGGCAAGTAAAGATGGCCACACTAAACTGCAAGAACCTAGTAGCTTTCATTTATTGTCAGAAAGAGCAATGTAGAATTAAAATTACTATCAGAATCATTTAATACAGTAACATATAGACTCACTAACATCAGGATTTTGGATGACCAAAGACTAAAGGAAGGTTATAAGACAGTCACTACCTCCCTTAGGAGGAAGACAGTTCCCAATGCTCTCCTAGTATCTTACAGGGAGCTGACAGTCACCTTCATTTAGAACTCAGGCAAGTTCAGTGTTGCAGGGAGAAAAGTTCTTGCAACAACAGAGTGCAAAGCCACTAAAGAAAGTGGTCAAGGAGAAGCCTGACAAGCAATTGCATCCACAGATGTGTAATGATCCCATGTTTTAAAAGTTTTGTTCAAACTTAGGCATTGAAAATCCTCATATTCTTATCCAGGCACATTAGCTTTGTTTTGGGGATGAAACCTAAATGAACCCAAGTATTCACCCTCATTTGCTCTATTTTCGTTTATTTTGAAACTTTTTTCTACCTCTGGATCAAGGTGCTAGAAACTGAACTAGTACAGTACTTCATTCTCAGCTGTGTTGGTTTTTTTTTCCATATTCGGACTGCACATTAAATAATCCAGACTGGGGACTTGACCAGAATATAGCATAGCTGTCCTTTGGCCACATGCCTATAGCTCTTCTCTGTGGCCAACTCCAGCCTCTTCTTCGACTACCTATTTTCAACAGTGGCTTTGTGCTTTCCATGCAGAAAGCACTGAAGCCTTTCTTAATTCAGTGCAAGAAAACAAATACAGTTGGCATGTTTCTCCTAGACAAATTTCACAAAAGCCATGCGAGCACAGCTGGCATGTTTTAGAACAAACAAAAGCACCGTTAGCGAGAGCATAAACTCAAGAATGTGGCTGATAGCAAAGGAAAACCATACACGAAAGAATCAGAAGTCCCCAAAGATTATTCAGAAGGCAGTAAATGTCCCTGAACTGCAAATAGTCAGGGGCTAGGAGCATATCCAGAGGAAGTACATCTCCTTTTCCTATTTCTATTATTTTTCCTCCTGACTACTATGAGACACATGACACAGGCTAGGGAGACCTTTGATGTGACACAGGGAAGCTGCCTGTTGTACTTTTTTTCCCTGATGAAGGAAACAACAGCAGCAATTAAACAGTAGGGAAAAGACAGACTTGACTTGGAGTCTAATCTAAACCAGCAGTTAAGAAGAACCAGCAGTCACTTGATTACAACAAGAGACAGATCTTCATGCAACAGTCCTAGTTATATTGCTTATTCAAGCATGTTCTGGTCTCTAAGATGGGAGCAGATAGGCCCAAGATGTCAACACAGACAAACACTGAAGGAAGAAAATACTAAGAAGAAATTCTTATGAAGAATGGAATACAGAATCTTTTAGTTTGACTATTCATTATGGAATTAACTTGAATTCTTTTATTTTGAAAAAATTTATCTCCAAATAATTATTTTTCAGTTGGGAACCTTAAAAACCAGGCAACTACAGCAGTAAATCTGGCAAGAATTATTGAGTGGGTAGACTCATGCATAGCTCTACATGGTTGAATAAGGAAGGGTTAAACTGACATACTATTTGTTTTGTCTCTAACCAAGAAATACAGTAAAAATTAGGAAATTTACTCCGAAAGACATTAAAAATTAACAAGTCTTATAGCTCAGGAAGGAGTTTTAACTGTGCAATGTTTT
The DNA here is from genome assembly GCA_013399835.1 of Leptocoma aspasia. Classification (NCBI taxonomy): domain Eukaryota; kingdom Metazoa; phylum Chordata; class Aves; order Passeriformes; family Nectariniidae; genus Leptocoma; species Leptocoma aspasia. The sequence continues at coordinate 1,291,924 of VXAX01001251.1, read as the reverse complement.
CAAAATATATGGACTTTTTTAAGTAGAAAAAACAATAAACCTTTGAAAATAAAACTGGCACATACTCATAATTTTTGTATTTAATCTAAGGAGGATTTTCAAAAGTGATTTTGTTCAGGACAAATAAAATGCAAAAAGAGTCTTTTTCTTTCTTTCCACTTGATATTTTAACCTTCTGAGAGAGGTGTTTTAGTCAATCTGAAGGTGACTGGCCAGAGACACTAGTTGTATGCTCTTCCTGGTGTATTTCAAAATACACCTAAAAAAGACATTCTCTTTATCAGTACTTGTGTACCGTTTAATAACAAATCAATGTCCTCCAAACAGGATAAATGAACCCTGTGAGACTGTAACACTTTCTTGAAAGTCTAAAACATACCAAGCAAAAAAACCCCAAAAAACCAGCCAACCAAACAAAAAAAAAGCCAAACACACATCTCCCCCATTAAACCCTAGAGGGAAAACCTGTATTTTACAAAAGAGACAGTACCCATGGTGGTGTAACAGACTCCTCACAGAGGTCTCTAGGAGGGTATCAGAGCGAAATATTTGGCACTAGTGGTTGACTAACAAGAAGTATTCCCAACAACTGTTATGCCCCACTTCATTTGTGCACTCAGAACCGAACAGACATTCATTTGGCAACAGTTCAAGGCTGCAGCAGCTTGCAAACATCCTTCTGACTCAACTCATAACAAGGGGGCAGAAGGGGGAGCCTAAAACAAGACTTCCACAGCACCAAGCAAAGGTTACAAAAGCTAATGTGCTTTCCCAGGTTTTACAGAAAACAGATGAGCAGCTGAAAAGCACATACTTAAAAAGCAAATGCAGAATTGATACTCTTGTAGCCTCTGGGAACAGGCAAGGGCTCTACATCATTACTATACAAGACATTCATGACGTGGTTTACATCCATCCCATAGCCATGGGAAAAGATGCATTATATTTGTTGTATTGCATTGGATGACCTTGGATTCAAAAATTCCTATTCTAGAACAATGACTAGTATTTTAATGAGACAACTTACACAGTCTACAATCCACAGAAGTTCAGAATTCCAGATAATCTACTGCACAATGTCTGTCAGAATGCTATTTACCTGTGGTATTTTTAATGCATTCCCACCATATTAAAAAAATGTGTTTTCTTTCTAATTTCCACTAATGCTATTTATCTTCCATCCAGAACAGAATAAATTGCAATCTCCAGCCAAAGGTAAGGAACCAAAAGATGTCCTTGCCCGTGGCAGGGGAGTTGAAACTAGGTGATCTTTAAGACCCCTTCTACCACAAACCATTTTTTGATTCTATACTTAAAACACTGTAACTCAGTTACATTCTAGAAAATAAGTATACAATGCTGATGTGAGCAAATTTTTAGGTATTTAATTTGCTACTCCTTGATTTTTCAGGCACTTACAATACATTGAGAAAATTTTCTAAAGAAATCCTGTACATTTAAAATCAACCATTTCTATATATGGAATAATTTTCTTATTTAGTATTAAAAAAGAATAGTTTCCAGGTCCTTTAAGTGAAGCCAAAACACCAAAACTATTTGGAGCAAAACTACATATGTATTAATAAAATACATAAGGTTCAAGAGCAACCTTAAAAATGCAACTAGAGAAGTACCCTAAGCTTTATTTAGAATTTTAGCAGAAACATCTAGAAAACACAGCTGAGCAACTAGGGGATCTTTTTTGTAATTTCCTTTTAACATCTGACTATTCTTTATTTTAAAAGATCATTCAGGAGTTAATCCACCTGTGTCACTGCAGACAGCTTTGTAGAGCTGTCCAGAGAAGGGCAATGGAGCTGGTGAAGGGTCTAGCTAGTGAATAAATCATATGAGGAGGGGTTGAGCTGGGATTGTTTCGTCTGGAGAAGAGGAGGCTCAGGGGTGACCTTACTCTCAGGGGTGACCTTGCTCTCTACAACTGCCTAACAGGATATTGTAGCCAGCTGGGGGTCAGTCTCTTCTCCCATGCAACAAGTGACAGGAGAGGGCACAGCCTGAAGCTATACCAGGGTACGTTTAGGTTGGACATTTAGAGAAACTTCTTCACAGAAAGGGTGATTAGAAATTGGAATGGGCTGCCCAGAGAGGCAGTGGAATCACCATCCCTGGGCGTGGTCGAGGAAAGACTGAAGGTGGCAGTCATTGCCAGGCTCTAGTTGACACAATAATGTTCAGTCATGGGCTGGACTCTGATCTCAGAGGTCTTTTCCAATCTAATTCATTCTCTAATTCTGTGATTCACTTTGTAAAGAAAGAGTTTGCTGAAGATCACCATGAAAGCTAGTCACAAAATTAGAAAGCCTCGGCCCAACCTCAACCTACAGAACTCCCTATATACACATATATATACACTTGTAAAGACATGTAAAAAGGAAAATAAGCATCATATATTGCACAGTGAAAAAGTTGAAAGCACACAAAAATTGAGTATAAAAATTATTATTTTAGCATTTCAGTTAACTTACTAAAACCCCATCCCTATAAAATTCACACCTTAAATATGTGATTCCATACAAAACAAATGGATGGGTTTACAAATGTTTGCCAATAGCATGCACTATTCTCTACCAAAAGTGTTGAAACCAAGCTTCTGGTTTGCTTGATCTAGGTCTGATGAGTTACTGGGTTCCAGAGCAGTCAGAGATATTAAGAGCAAAATTAAAAAAAAAAAAAGTGTTTATACTTCCTTTCTTCTGCCCGTGCAGAAGCTCATCATTAGACTGGAAACATTTCCTAAAGATCTTAACACATACACAGAAAATACAAAAGCATATTTTCAAATTCTAGCTTAACCCAGATTATTTTACACGCTTGACTTGAACCAGAGCTTCCTTAAAGTGAATCTTTTCACCAACCCAGTGGACTTTAGGACTGACCCTCAGCATCAGTCCTACCTACCAGTGAACGTGGAGTGACCATGCCAATCAGATTTAAAGAATGTATTTCACCCAAGACTGAATAAAGAACAAAGTGGGAATTCTAACTACTTACCTGGAAGGCCTGTATACAAAAATCCTAGTCAGAAAAGAAATAGGATGTAAACCATTACAATGAAATGACAAATTATAAGCATCTACATAAAACTCAGGAAACTTCATACTTCTCTTCTTGATGCTGGTCCTCTTGGTCACTGAGCTCATCATCATCTACCATATGGCCAAATGGTTCAGAAGAAATTGATACCATATTAGACAGGATAACTCTGCTATCACTGCTTCCTGTAAGGATCAGCTGATCATGAGAATGATTGTATCTGACATTCCAGACCCTGAAAAAGTTAAAGCAGACAGAACAAGAGACTGTTCATGGTAGGTAGTGCATCACTGTTCAAGAAATTTTTTTAAGAGCAGCACTAAAAATCCATCTTTTCAATATTTTAAAGATGCATACAAGTAACATGCCTCATTCCAAAGACTGGTTTTTTGCCATCTTCATTAGACTTTTAAGCTCCCATGTAATCTGTTTTCTATGAGGTGTCTTTAAAACTTAACAAGTAAAAAAAAAAAAAAAAAACCAACAAACAAACAAACAAACAAACCAAATCACACCACTCAGTGGTATCATTCCTTGAGGGTACATGCCAATTCATTGTTCAGTAAGCCAGATAAATACTTACGTCCTAAATACAAAAGTTTCCCCAAAGCAAAATATGGATTAAAAATAGCCTTTTAAACAAAAATCTCACAACATTCTTACAGTGAAGTTTAAAATCGATCCTAAACCAAATGTAAGACTATATTTCTCTTCAATTTTTACATTTTATGTATCAAGTTAAATACCAAACGTCTTATGGTCCTTGTTTTATTCTTTTTCTTTGAATATTCTGAAGAAAAAAAAAGTATAAATGATGCTTCTGTTAATTCCCATCTTCATTTCCCGTAATGTAGCTTTAGGGTCTAGGTCTATTTTGCAAGAATTACTCCAATCTAAATCTTATAAAGTATGAATAATTCATCTTTTCTTAAGCACTGAAATTTGCAGACATCAGGCAAGATTCTCTCCTTACTCCAGCCACAGGCCAGTGCAGTAGATACAGGCTCTAAATGTTATCTCGGAGAATAAAATTATTCACTTGCATATTCTGACTTAAGGACTGTGAAGAACATAAAAAAAGTTGAGCTGCATTACTGAACATGTCAACCATGTGACGACAGAAGGATGGACGGCAGCTGCTTTATTACTGCGTATCAGGTGCAGCACATCAGGCTCCATTTGGGAAGGAACACCTGTGTCCCAGCTGGGCCCCACGGGCCAAGTTCTCTGCTGTGCTTCTCAAAGGGGTACCCCATCTCCCAACAATGTTAACAACAGTTTCTTGCCAATTAGACTAATGTTGTCTAAACTCTTAATTTACAATTACACAAGGAACATTGACATGCTGAAACTTTTCCTCTATGCAAAAAAATGATTATGCTCAACAGTACAAACATAGTTAGTTTGCATTGTTCCTAAATGATAAAATAATTAGCTGAATAAATGATATAAGCCATCCACCCACAAAACAGCATGCAGATAATTTGTTCTACCAGTGGGAATGCTCCTCCAGTGTCTTCACTGGTTCAGTGACATTTCTCGTGTCCCAGAATTTCACCTTGCAGTCATCTCCACAGCTAGCCAGGTAGTACTGTTTATTTGGATTAAAGTCCAGGTCTCGTACCAGCTGTCCGTGTGCATTTTCTATACAATAGATCTGCCTGTAAAACATTACAAAAATTAAATGGTCTATAGAAAAGCTGATTGCACTCCACCTACAGAAATCTGTTTCCCTGGAAACTTGCATAATCCCCTTAGCACCCACAGACCTAGAGTTCCCATTGCTAGAAAGTTTAGGGAATTCCCACTTGTTAACAACAGTGACTTGTATAGATTTCTCAGCTTGCTTTGATGCTTTGCTCCTTCCATGTTTGTTTCCATTAGGATCATCTGGAGTTAAAAGAAAACAGGATTTCCAGATGATTCTAGCGCAGCTCTGTAAAAATTGTTATAAATGTCTGCTACTAAACCACAGCAGTTTCAGGTAAGAACTTCTTCATCCCTAAGTAGTTATGCTAATTCTCTATTTATGACATCTACTTCTCCCTGTAGGAAAAGCTGAGATGCAAAGGTTGCAACAGATATCAACGACAGCTTTTTACTACTACTCTGTATTGAATTTACCTTCTTGAGCTCTTGCATTTATCACTAATTTACCTGTGGCCCTTAAACTACTCAGCCAGATGCAATCTCTTCCATCTGGAACACTTTAGAAAACATCTGTAGTACTGCTAACAACCTAGCATATCTATTCAAAACATCATGTGCCATCAGTTTGTGTCCCTAACTTGCCTCTTAAACTTGGGGTTTGTCTGTTTTTTCTGTTTCCGCTATTCTATGACCAGTTCTCTCCAAGCCACCAATGTATCATCTAAAGATCTGCTTAGACTTGACTGTCTCCTACAATCTTCACTAGAACTTTTCAACACTTCATGAGCTTTTTGTTTTTCTTTAAATGAAAAATGTTCCTTTTCAGTAAACATATTGATCAAAGCTTCCCATTTATTGTGAAAACTACATATTCTTATGGTCTTCTGTCACGATCAGATAGTCTCTTGCTGTTAATACCTAACTACTAATACAAAGCAAAATAGCCCCAGAAGGAGAGATTCAAAGTTATCAGGCCTGTACTAAGCCCTATCCTGACAGCTCTGGCAATCACCAGTGAAATTACTAAGATATCTAGCATCAACACTCTTATAAGTTTGGGAGGCTAAGGATATCATTCAGGTATGCCTTTCCACCAAGTACTCTAGAAGTGGAATTCAAGCTTCCATTTACTTTTTTAGAGTATGTATATGGCAAAAATTTTAAGTCTCAAGCATGCTTCCTGCGGTAAAGCTTTTCTTTTTCACTGTACCTTTCACTTTTTTCTTGCATTGCTTAGAGATGTGTGTAAGGGCTTAAAAATACTACTGTCCATTGTACAGTAAGTACTACTCACCATGAAAGACTTTATCCCAACTTAACTATTATTCTGACCACTTGATCCCTTTCCTCCCCAAATATGAATATTCTTTTCATCACATTCCATCCTACCTACAACAGTAATATGTACACTGAATTTCCCACTTACATCATAGGAATAATGCCAGACCACATGAACATTTTCTCCAGCTATTAGCTCCACTTTCTCATATTACTCTTCTTACATATCATTTAGAATTTAGCCTTGGAGTCTGAATTTTCCTGATAAGTTCTCTCTCTAAATCCAATCAGCCTAGTGTCTGTCTTCTCTGCTTCATAAACTCTTCTCTGATTAAGACTGCTTCTTAGTCTAGTCTAGGACTCTTCCTGACAATCTTTTTTTTCCTCTCCCCTTCTTTGTTTGCTATGTCCAAAAGAATGTACTCCCTCTATTTTGCAGCTATCATAAACACACTGCAGGAGCAGCTATTCTAGCTACTTCTAGTGTTTCTCTTCACTTTGCTGGTAGAAAAGTTTCCTGCCCTTGATTCCTCTCTTCACACTCTTTTTATATGCTTCTTACACTGCCACAGTTTATATTGCCCTGACTTTAAACTCCTACTTCTAGCCTAACTAATTATTACGAAATATTCACATAATATACATATTACAGCGTAAGTGAAGATGCGACTTATTATTGCACATACTTTTTGAATATATTGCAAACAGCTCTTTGGCATAGCCTAGTTATCAAAATGGTTTAAGGATTATCTACTCTGAGCTTTACTTAAAGTAAATACAAGAGTGGAGTTTGCTTCTGTTAACCAAGCTACCCCTATCACTGGGGATCAGACTACAATATCCAGATTACCTAGCTTTCATAGAAGTTACTCAGAGAATTCCTTTAATGCAAGATAGAGATGCTTCTTCTAACAAGACAGAGCATGAAGCAGGCTTTACAATATTTAATATTCTCTCTTCAAAACACAGACTTTGATTAGAGATCTGCATGCTATAGGTTAGAAATAGGATTACAAAAACATTACAAAAGAAGCAAATGAATAAAACCGTTTCTCCTTTGTCCTCTCTTTCCATTCTTGTTTTATAAAGTGTCTTTATAAATCTAAGTATACACATTACATAAAACTACATTTTTATATATCATTTTACAAGACAAAGAAAAGGACTTTCCAACATGATGATAAGCATACAGAAAATTACTTTTAATTATTGTATTTTTAACTTTTCTTCATTAAATAAATCTTTTTGGCAAAACCACAAATACTAGCAAACAAGGAATTTATTGCTACATCTCTGAGCTGGCAGAAACCACTGATCCAAATTTAAAGTTATCGCCCTTTAAAGCAACAAAAGTTATTACAAGACATCAGTCTTCTCAGTTTAGTGATAAATTACTATGTGCTAAGGGGATAAAGCGTACTTTTAAAAAAGCTTGAAGAGGCTTTAGTAGTCATGGCAACAGACGTGCACAACATCACTCCTTTGCTTATCAAAATCACAACTAAGCAGGGGGGAAATGCCTTATTAGGTATAGTCAAAGCTTTTATTTGGTTATGGTTTTGATAGATTTAGTGATTCCTTATAAGTAGTATGCTACAATCATTAATATAGTATAGAACACTTTGTTCAAATCAGGAGTGAAGAGCGAACTTAACCTGTGAATTTTCTTCAAAGAGTAAAGTCACCTTTAAATGCTATGAAGATAGTTCATAGCATAGTCAGGACTGTTGTTAAACCATTTTCAGGTTGAATTACAAAACAGCTTCATTCAGGTAATTCCTATGTATGGAACAAATCCTTGTGAGACTAGTACATAGTTCAATAAAGTTAGAATTGAAGCTGAGCAGGAATACCAGAGAAAACTCTTTGTTAAATTGTAACTGTATCAGCTATGCAAGCCTTTCTATTCATTTTATAAACTATAGGTTTGCCTATACCATTTAAATGGCCTATACCATTACCATTTAAAGTAAAAAATTATGCTAGGAGCAATGCAAAAATGTACCTCCAAAGGAGATTGTCTTTTCTAGAGAACATGACTGCAAGCTCTCATTACCTCATGCTCCGTGTATCCCACCCTCGGACAGTGGTATCGTTGGCTGTGGCAATCTGGGTACAATTGTGGTGTGGACTCCATCTTCCCGAAGTAAATTTTAATTGTCCTTTCCCTTCCAAGGCTGCAGAACTAGAGAGCTAAAATAATGAAACAAAGCTGGCAATGTTTCTAGATGTAATACTAAAATTAAATTAGTTGCAATGAAGACAAAGCTGCTCAATAGCCTATTGCTCCAAGTGCAACAGACTACCAAATCTGAAGATTCAAGGAAAAAAAATAGTAAAGAAACAAGAAATAAAAGCTAGAGCTGATTTTCTATCACTAATTTTTTAAAAGGCTTATGAAGTGTAATGTATGCCAAATTATTAGAAGTACTGTACTATTCTATAAACTAAAACAGTTTCAGATAATTGTTGAAACAGTAGATAGACAATATGGGCACACTGCACAGATTTGCAGCTGCCACACATAGACACACACGCATTTAGCTTCATTAACAGTCTTACAAGATATTTTTCTATGCCAAAATGCCAAATTTTATCTGTAGTAACAGAATTATGGTGTCAACGACTCTTTTTGATAAATGTACAGTAGATTTTAAAAATAAAGAAATCAAGGCGCAGGTGCCCATGTCACCACATACATGCCTGTTAAAATAACAGCAGATACTAGATTACAAATCTACAGTCTGTGAGATATAAAGGCTTCAGTTCCAAAAAGAGGCTTGCATGTCCTGCAGCAGGCAGCTCTGCATCTCCACAGCTAATGAAAAGAAGGTCCAAAGTAATAAACTTTCTCTTCGAAGTTGTATACCAAGTTATCCCCCAATTCCATGTGAACATGAGGGAAATCAAAGCTGCCTACATTGCAAATTACCTTTACTTCCAATTACTTACTGAAACTGTTTAATACCTAAAGAGCAAGAGGAAAACCAAAATATTTGCATTTAGTCAGATATAAATTTACACAAATTTTAAGCATCTACACAAACAGCAGACTTATTTGGTCATCTTTCACACAACATCTTTCACAACACATCTTTCATATTTCAAAATGTTTCATTATGAGGTATTTCACAAAAGCAGATTACTGTTGGATCCTAGTGCAACATCAATATTCGATTTAATAGGAGATTTCTCAGCACAAATATGCTTTGATGGATGAAAAAGACTAAAACATACAAATTGTTTACATAAACTTTAACTGGTATCAACAGAAAAATATGTTGTCAATACTAAACTGCCTAAATCTATTTGTATATTGTATGAATGTTCATGTATGTATTTTGCTAAATTTTTATTACTACAACTCCACCAAGAATATCATATTTCTTTAGCATTATGATTAACAATTAGAATTTTTTTTAAAGAACATGAAATTCCCAGCATGCAAGATCACATAATGCTCGTGTGTTAATGCATAATGTAACACTGTGGCCAAACCTACTCTTCTAACAGCATTCCTCCTCTAGAACAAATACTGTCTGAAAACCTTTCTACAACTCACAGGTTACCAACAGACACAGAAAACACTGCATAGGACACTGGACACCAGATAATAAAATTCACTTTTTATTTTTTGACACATACTAGATTCCAAGTTCAACGGAATATTCATAGCTTGTGTAGGTCATTTCAAATATTAAAGTAAGTTTCTTTAGTAAGCAGACTTGGCCATTCAAAGCTTAAGACTGAGGGGAGGGAAGTCAGTGTAAACACTGACAGAAAGACAGAACCAACAAAAAGAGTATATTTTCTCAGGTATTTAAAAAATCTGCTCTTGAGATTGAAAGCATCATATATCCAAAATATGGCTCAGGGCATAGGGTCTTTGTCAGCAGTAGACAATACTTTCTTCAACATTACAGACATATATATACATATATATATATATATATATTTAAGTCTTCTCATTTTAACTTTTATAATGTAAGCTACTATAATAAGATCAAATTTTTCTTCTTTGCAGTCAAAAGTTTAGGGTTGAGGCCAGCACACACATATTGTGATATTTCTTAACAACATATGAATAAAATCACCTATATGCTAGATGGGCCAATTCATCCTTTCCTTTACAAGAAATTCGTAAGTAAATTAAATGACATCTTTCCTTATACAGATGTTCAGCTATATATACAGCCAAGTTCTTAATGAACTCAGTCTTCTTTTCCATGTTGTTTATGAACCTGAAAGCAACTGCAAGGATTTAAAGGACAATTTGGAGATAAAGAAGAGAAATTTTCATACATTAAAAGGAATCCTTATGTAACAGAAGGAAGCCTACAAGTTTCCTTCCTGGAAATGCAAGAAATAAAGGAAACAAAGTTCGTAGGTCAGAATCACAAATGCAGGTTCAAAAACACCTTAGCTGTAATTTTAATTCATACTGAATATATGGACATGTAAGTAAGTGCTCTTTTTATCTTGAACTCTTTCCTCCACTTCTTTAAATACAGAAAAGCTAACTACAAAAGGGAAGGAAAAAATGACATAGGTGTATTTTAAACATTATTCTTGCATGAAGATTAGGATCTGTGCTGCCCAGAGGATGAAAACATGCAGGTGTGAGGGCCTCACTGGATACTTTAGGTAAACAATCTGTGGTATTATTTAATAAACACAAAATGGGACTTACATTAAGGAAAAAGGAAAGGAATAGAGTACGACTGAATGTCTACTTTTAGACAACAAAATTAGGAATTACTCTTGCAATGCACAAGGATGGAGAAAATGAAATCTTGAACACTGTAAAACGGTTATTGGAGTATGGATGGATTTTACACTATTCCTAAATGCTTAGCTGGAACAATGCCTAAATCTGGCGACACAAGAACAAAAATAGAAGGGCAGCATGATATTACACTACAGTTGCATGAGAACAACACTTTGAAATAAAAAAGTATTCTAAAGAAAATTAAACAATGTAACATGATCAGAAGAGATCTGTTTATGTTATCCTCAATGAAGGAAGGGGTTTTACAAAAGCAAAGTACCAAAATACGAAAAAAAATCTGTCCTAGGATAACCTAGATCTAGGACTGATTTCTGTCAAATCGAAGTATCAACGTCTCCAACTTATTTTGTCAAAATATCAAGTACTGAGGTTGATTTTCCTGCTTCAAAATTTGATTACATAAGGTCTGACTTGGAAATAGGAAAGGACAGGCACAATCCTTCAAAAAAAACCCAAACCCCAATATATATTAAATGTTAAAGGGTACAAAAATTATCTAGGAAAACCACAAGCAGCATGGAGACAGTGAACCAATTGTTCGTGCTATCATCCAAGAAAAGAGCTATGTGATAAAGAACAGAATAGGAAAGTACTTGGAAGAAAGATATATAAAAGGCTACGCTAAGTAGACAAACCCAAGCAGACTATTTTGAGATTGACATTAAAAGGCATGAGTGTTTTTCTGATTTGTTATTGACAGAAACAAAGGTTGATGAGGACTGTAAATTGAGTTCAACTCCTCCAACTGCAGGAAACCATGCCATGTAGTCCTTTCATAACTGTTCTTGACTCCCAGACCATCTTAAGACTATTTGCCTTTTCAAATATATCCTCATCATATTGGCAGCTCAGAGCTATTCTCAGAATAGCTAAGTAACAGAATTCACATATAATTAAGTGCTGAGTTTCTACATTACACTAAGAAAACATTTTTATTCCTTAAACATAAGTTTTCTGCTTTATACTACAAAAATTAAACTAAACATCAAGTTCATCCTCTGAAATACATTGTTATTCCTATATGCTGATGATGTATTCCAAGTTCTGCCAGCAATAATTTGCATTATTTCACTCCTACTTCTATCGTTAAGGAGACCATTAAATAAAATTGATTCCAACTCTACGAGCTGGTTTCTATTCTCATTCTGATCCAGTAATGTCCCTTTTATTTTTCTTCTGACAGTTTTCGGCCCTCCTATAGTTAATCTATGTTTATTCTATTCGCAATAATAATGGGGCGCTAAAAAAATTCTCCACTAGATTCCACAAGGTATTTCCTGCCTTGAGAAACAGCAGCTATCCTGCCAAGAAAGCATCTCATGCTTATTCCTAACATGCTCTGTATTTGGATACATCACTTTTATCCAGATACCCTGTGAAATTTTCCCCAAAATATATTCTACCTTGCCAGGAATGCCACTGCCTGATATTATCTGTCATTCTGAACCGAGACCACATGAATGTTGCTAAATAATCCAAACGGGACACAAAATCTAAAAGGAATATAATTATAATAGTTTGGATTAAAGTGATCAAAACCACACCTCTATTTACCCCCTTTGTGAAAACATGAAAACCAGAAAAATATCTAGATTTTAATATCTCTATTTAATTCTGTTGCACTCATCTGCCATGCCAAACATACTGCATTTACCCGAGGAAGAGTTCTAGCAATTTGTTGACATCTGACCTCAAATCTGTACACAAAAATATTAACTGTCGTCTTCTCAGCAGATTCTATCCACACCTTGTGCATTGTCTGGGCTTCTCTTGGGTCCAGATAATGATTATAAATGGCAAAGAATAGCTAATTTAATTGCAAAAGGTAATGATGCAGTAAGCATAAGATTAGTTTCACCCCAGAAGGTAATGTCCTCAAAACAATAATAAAGGGAGTGATCAAAAGGACAGGAGAAGCTTGTCTTAATGTAAATACAGGCAAGTTGAATACTGTAAGGAGGAAACAATTTAGCAAAAAACATTGAAAGAAAATAAAAAACAAAACCCCAATCAAAACCAAAATGAACCCAAACAAACCCACTGAACTGTACAGTAAATTACAGTTAGCAAATGTGTCTTATCCCAAGCTGACTAGATAATTCAGAGAATGAACACAACAATAATTTTATTACCAAGAAGCTCTGAATGTATTGGGAACTGTAAAATTCTTCAGGCTAATTTTAATGAAACAATATGACTTGTAAATCACAGGCAGATACAGAAAAGGAACCAAATAAGACACTGAAGTTTTGATCACTGTAGAGAAGCAGAAATTTTGGTACAAAATTGGTACAAAATTTTAAAGACACACTTCTTTTCAGCTTTTAACCTATATTACACCTGAATTTTAGACAAACTTTCATAAACATAAAAGGTCCAAAAAGAGTAGCATTCGGTTTACCTCTTGCTATTAAAATGGCTTATAATAAGTACTTATGCAAAAAAAGGGAAGCAATTGAAATGTGTTGTAAAAACAGGAAGACCAGTCATGCACCAGTGTAATGAACACCTCCTTACTTCTATTACCTGAAACAGATACAGTGGGCCTGATCTTACTTTTAGTTAACGATGATGATATTATTCAACTTGAACACCATCATGTGTTCTTTATAAAAAGAGAAAACTATTCAAACATTAATCCTAGGCTTTTGATTTAATCAGTTATAACAACACATATACACACACAGAAGTACATTGTTATTTTACTTATAAGTCTGTAGCAACATGTATATTTTGTAAAGATGTTCTCCCCTGAGAATTCCCCTATAGAATATATAAGTTTATTAGTGTTGAGGAAAACATTCAGAGGTAGCTTCATGTGCAGCTGCAGTGCCAGCTGCAGACTGAGCTCTGGATGGTGGAGAGAAATGAGGCAAGGGGCCGGGAAGAAGCACTGGCCATTTGCTCAACAAAAGGCACAGGGACCTGTGTCACCAGTCAGCTGACTGGACACTCAGACACAGCAGGAGCAGAGGATTGAGAAGGAAGACCCCAGACTTTTGCTGCATAGACTGGGAGGGTATAAAACCCCAGGGTTTTCTTTATTCAGAGTCCCTCATGAGAGGCACCAGCCCATGCTGTTTTGCTGTTGCACCGTGATTAAAGGACTTAAAGGATCGAGAGGACTGAGACACTGCTATGGGAAACCTGGTCTGTGAGACTGGGGCATGCAGGGACCTGTCATATCACTGGAGCTGCCCAAAGTCTGACCATGGGAATGACTGCCAGAGTGACTCCTGGATGGTCAGACAGGGACATTTCCTAACACCAGCTACATCCTGCTTAGTCACTGCCTGCTTGAACCAAACAGCATGTTAGGTGATAAGACATCAGGTGGCTAAGAGATTCCAAAAATGGACAACCTTTCATCTTAATGAACAATAAAGACAACTTTTCTTGTCATTTACATGGCCTCTGTGTATCTGCATATAAAGGAAATGTTGTGGGGTTTGTTTTTCTTTTTTTTTTTTTTTATTTGCCTTAACACGCCTCTCTTTTAATGTGGCAAGACCTGATTTCTTTGCTTTAGGCTGTTCTATATCTGTTTTCTCGGCAAAAAAAAGCTCTTTTTACTAATATCTCAGAAAAGTCTCTTTTACATTCCGATCAAAAAACATTAAAATACAAATCGTGCTTTTTAGAATTATAATATATTATGCATGCAACAATCCCTTATAAACAGGATATTCACAGAAAGAAATCACTGTTTCACCAACAGCTCATTAACCTACAAATACTCCTTGTACATTGTGATAACTAAATGGAAAATATATTTACTGCTTACCTCTACTAATGCTATCTGTTTTATAACCAACCTGTTCTCACAGATTTCTCTCACATTCTAAATACTACAGCAGCAAAAGTTGAGGTAGAGTGTTGATTTATGGAGGAGGGTTTTACTGATTATTTTTTAAGAGAAAGCCAACTGTATAATAAAACATAACTCGTTTTTCTTTTTTGCTCTTTGTCAGCGCGACATATTTTTTGCAAATATAAAATTGCTACAGAATAAAAGTTATTATTTTTCAGCCATATATAGATGTAAACAGGGAGTTCATCTCTTAGTAAGGAGGTAATCTTCAAAGACTTCAGAAATGCACCACAATTACTTCTAGTCCTGAAAAAGCCTATGATACTGGACTTCAGATGGTCATAATTTTCATTACTAGAAAGTCTAGTGCAGGCCTCTTAAAGAGATGCTTATGCTTTCCTGAATCTTGCTCAGCTGGACTCCAGCTACCTCAGGAATCTACAGACACGTTTAAGAAAACTTCAAGAATTCCAGTCATCTCAGATGTGGTTCACTGGGCTCGAGATTTTGATGCATAGAGATACGTTTTCTGATAGTCAAGTTTCAGTGAACTTTCTCTATCAAATTTCACTTTAAAAGCAGTGCATGACTTGGTATTGAAGTAAATATCATCTAAGAACAACTCAAAATTGCTGGACCAGAAGACTGATTATGCTAAACAGTTATTCTCAGGTAAAATTTTAATCACAAATAATCCCTGTTCACAGTGCAATCACATGAGATATTAGATTATTTTAGATGGAAATATAGAGGATCAATCAAATTCTATGTCAAGCCTTCTGAGAGCCTGATTGTAAAATCCAAACAACATCCTTAACTTCTGCAAAGGTTTTTAACAAACATTTTTAAATGCTCCTATCTGAAGATGTCAGTCAAGGGTTGATATATCTACTTCATTAGGTGAAGCGGTTTCTTTGAACCAGAATTTCATATTTGGTTTTATTCATTTTCTTTTATAAAAAATATAAATATATAACAAATGTCACAGGTTAAATCCCCTTAATTCCTTTATCATTTACTTTACCTTCTGGAGTCCTTTTGTGCCATCAACATTTGATGCAGTACAAGAATATTTTAGAAGTATCAATTAAAAAATATTCTACATAAGGAATGCTACCTGAAATACTGAAAGGATCTGCAAGCTGAATGTTGCTTTGAGGACAATAATACTGATTCCCCAAATCATGCTGAAATTACAAAATTTGGTAGATTCTATTCCTCTCCAAAATTATACAGATCATAATTCTATCAATGGAAGGAAAAGAGAATGGAAATCATAATTATCTGCACAAATATTTGTGTGATAGAGTGGGGATTTAGTTTTGAGAAAAGAAATAGTATAAGGAAGACACAACATACAAAATTCTAGTAAATAATTCCCAAGCAATATAAAATGAGGAATAAAAACCCCATAAAATTTGGCATTCATGACAAGATTTCCACACAGAGAAACTGAGAATAGACCAGACAGCATCCCAAAGGAAATCACAGAACTACAGAACGGTTTGGGTTTGAAGGGGCCTTAAAGATCATTTAATGCCAATCCCCTGCCATGGGAGAGAGGTCAGGATTAAGAAAAAATCTGAGAGAGTTATGAGAAAGTGGTCTAACAGTGAAAATACTAATTAACAGTCAAAAGAATGTCAGCAAGTGAGGACAGAACTGCACAAGGAGTAAAAGCAGGAGAAAGGGAAAATGCTAAGTTGCCTAGCAGTCTCAGTACTTCAAAGAGACAGGAGGACCTGTAGCATGGAAGCATTTCCAACCCCAAAGCAGTTTTTCAATATTGCAGAAAGGTTTGTGCATTATGAAGACATTAGGAAAGAAATACTGACTAATGCAGGTGTAATGCAAATCCAGGGGATACAATGCCTCAGACAAGCTCCTGGAGGCAAGCTGTCAGAAACTCTCAACATCATTTTGATAAAAACAAACACTAATTTGAAGCCTTGGAAGGCAACATAACACCTATTGAAGTTGCAGGTGAAAAAAAAAGCTAAAGCTTCTCATCTATAGAAGGAACCCAAAGGGCTTAATTATAACATAAAGTGTTAAACTATATTATATTACATTGTCATCTATTTGCACGCAGTCAGGTGGTATAAATAGGGAAGAGTTTATGGACACAATGTCTTGACTAAGTTGAAAATGGCTCTGCAGCATCCAGGAAAAAAATTAACCCTGAGCTGAGGAGTTAAAAGCGACAACAGATCAATTGAATAATAATGTCCTTGACATAACGAGTTTCCATTTACAAGCACAGACACTGATCTAAATGACTATACAGGATAATTCGAAGTTTTCTATATACATTCTGTGATATGGCATAATCAGACAAAAATCTATGCCAATGACACTTTGCTATATATGTTCCCGAATAAGACGTTTTTAACAATAAGTGTAATAATCTGAATAAATTGTATATTACTAAATTAAACTAACATTGATAATTCAAAGCAGTACATAGCAAATAGAGATACTATACTTATACAATCAGGAGTTGCAAATTAAACAAAGGGCTGCATGGTATTAGCCACCATAAGTTACTACACCATTATCTGAATTCAGTAACCTTTGGCTTTACTGATCATCAATTTTTCCACTTGTAGACATTCACCAAATCAGCACTGCTTTATTCTAGATTACTCACTATAAAAGAGTAGGGCAGTAAGGGGAACTCTGGAACAAAGAAAACATTCACCCACTAGCAACAGATACTAAAAATACTTAAACACTCTTATTTAAGACAATGGTAGAATATTCATTTCCCCCACCTACCTTACAGGCAACTGAAGGAATAGTTAAAAGACTAGAAAATTCTAGACTAGGGAATGTTGTTGTTTGGACTATATTCAAATATAGCATGTTTTGTTAAAAGAAAATTTCTTACCACAGCTTTGGCTGAACTTTCCTGCAAATCCCACAATAATATGTTGTTATCAGCCAGTGAAATAATCTTTTTACCATCTCCCATCGGTTCCCACATAACACTGTAAAACACAAACAGAAAAACAAAATAAACAACCCAACATTAAAATCCATCAAAATTTGAACTAAAAAGCCATTTTAATTCTGTGTATACCAAAATATGTTTGTGGATATTCTCAGTTTAGTCTTTGAAAGACCAGTTTCTGAGTGGCAACTTCAGGGCTACTCTTTAAATAATCTATAAACAGAAGACAAGTCATTATATATGTTGTATTTTACCCTATTTTGTTATCATCTAACTCAAGATGCTTCAATTAAGCTTGCAGCTAATAGTTTTTAGTATTAAAAAAATAAAATTAAATCCTACAGAGAACATTACCTTAGCAAAAAATAAGAGTATTTAAAATATTCACTGAAATGCACACATGAAAGGACCCCATTATATTTTCCTATGCTGAAAAGACAGTTAACACCTTTATCAATAAATGTACTGAGCTTTTACCTCCATTATAGACTAAGGAAGATAAAAGCAACATGCAAACACTTTCATCTACATGAACTGTAGTTAAGCCACAAGTGCTGGACAAAGCAAGCATTAACTACTGCTTAACTGCAATTACAGAAGTGACAACCATTTATTTCTATAAATGGCAAAATTCTGCTAGACTGAAAACACTCATGCACTGAAAAATGGAAAATATACCCAAGCATTTGGTAACTCAGCAGACCATCCTGCAGCTTCCATGTAGCCTACCAGAAAAAGTCACACATTAAGAACTCAAATACTGTGCCTTATTTGCATTACAATGATTCCAATTTAAAGATTACTCTTGCTTGTCAGATAATCAGGACATTAATTCTAGGAGACAGGAGATCAGACCAAGTTCAGCCTGGAACCCACAATCTTGTTCCCTACCCAAGTGCTCTACAAAACAGCCACATTTCTGAATTAAATCAGTTCTGGCTCTTTTACAGTGTGTTGAAGTCTGCTGCAGGGAACACAAGTCTCACTTCATCTCAAAATTCTCAGACATTGAGATCTAATTCCAAGTCCAACTCAAGAGGCAGTGAAATGAGAACCACAGCTTCCTAAAAAAAAACCTAGAAGGTAAGGTGAACATTTTAGCTAAAAAGCTGCTCAGAAATCAGAACTGAGAAATGAAGGATTATTTTGGACAAGAACCCCAAAGACAGCTGGGCTTTACTCTGACTCTTGCATTATTATTTCATTCAGAAAAATTAAACTGCTTTATAAACAATTAGAAAAGCATCCCAACAAGGAGGTACCACAGAAAAATCACTTATTTCTAAAATTTTTTTTCCCTTTAATTATCATTGTGTAGGCCTCTACAACACACTACTCATGGAGCAGCTGCTGCCACTAACACCATTTCTATTCTGTTCTTTGAACAGGGCTTAAAAATCCCCAAAGTGAATATTATGGATATTTGACATGTCTGGAAAGAAACAAGTAACTGGCTTGTCTGTAGATCAAGTAAGGTGGTCAGCCTAGGAAAAACATTTTCTTAGTATCAATGTCTGTCAGGAAAGCACACAAGTAAAACTCTTGCCCAGCCTCTGGAAGCCTCAGGATGACAACATTTTTTTCCACGTACTAAGGTAAAAATTAACGGCTGAAACAAACTTATTTGCAAAAAAGCTGGAGTGAGCAAAAACAGTCTCTGCAGACTTACTTTAAAGAAAACACGTATTTACTTTTAGAGAGGGACAATTTGAGTATTTTCATAAGGAATTTTTCAAAGATGGAAATGTGGATATAGCATATCCTTACTAAATTAGGCTGTTTGTAACAAACTGCATGGTTGATCAGGGGAATAATGCCTAACAAAGCAAAATATTCCTCTGAGTATATTTCTCCAGTGATTTAAAACCTAAGAAAGAAGACTATGTGCCTAAGAAGAAGATTATGGTTGCCTAGATCTGCATTGAAGTTGAAGAAAAGCACCACTCCTTCTGTTCAGAAGAACAGAATACTGAAGTTTTCACAGACCTAGCATAGATGTACCCTCTAATCCAGCAACTGTTCATTCTGGGGAAATTTGAGGTGAAGAGACTGCAAGCAGCAGCTGGGACTGTAACTAATGTGGTCTCCCTAACTTACCTCTCCACCACCATTGCCCAAGACTGAACGCTGGGATGGATGGACTGTGGGAGGCTGCAGTGCACCCCTTCAGTCTCACACACATTTTACCAAATAGATGCACTTAAGCACAAATGTACAAGGGTCAATTTTTTCATCCAATAGACATCCAAAAGACATTTCAAAACCCTTAAATTTTGACTACTATGTAAGCAAGTGTCAGCAGCAACACCGCTGCATCTATAGTCATCCCAGAATATTGTGCTGGAAAGTACTCTAAGGGATAAACATTCTAAATAATAAATGCTTAACGGGGTTCTGGAGAGCAAACTGGAGTCTGATACCAAGAAAACAGGGGCACCTGTTCAGTTAGTTCCTCATGAACATGTAAATTTTTCCTGCATAACTAATTTTTTCACAGCTCTGCAACATGGTTTTTCTTTAACATTTCCCACTAAAGCAATTTCCCATTTTAAGCAATTCAGTAAGACTTAAAACTATTAGAATAAA
This sequence comes from Leptocoma aspasia, assembly GCA_013399835.1. NCBI lineage: Eukaryota > Metazoa > Chordata > Aves > Passeriformes > Nectariniidae > Leptocoma > Leptocoma aspasia. Next base: position 1,271,803 of record VXAX01001251.1, on the reverse strand, counting down.
TAGAATAGTACTATAACAAACAGAAGTATCTATTTCACCTGCAAAATCAGTTGAGGCAGACTTCAACCCTCATTTTTTTAGTGGTATGGATAGCTTAAGTGACATTACAAAGAGGAAGAAAACCCCTTCTAAAAATAGCTCGATTTTCTTTCAGTGGGGAAAAATCTGAACTAACTCATCAGTAAAACTGGGGAATATAACAGCATGGTGAGAACAGAAACTAAACTACGTTCAAGTTGGAATGGAGCAGTGAAATAGTACTCTACAAACCCTTTTTGTTTTTACTTGCAGAGTAACACAATTTCGGCACTATTTTCTGTATCATGATTTATGAATCCAAATGCAACACAAACAACTGCAAAGACCTCATAAAAACTAATTTCATTTAAGCATATGAAATCTATTTAACTTATTAGAAGTTATAAGTTAACTGAATACATATAGTAAGTTCACAAAAATGAATAAATAAATATTTTTCCCTTTAGTATTTGCTTCAGTCAGATTTTAGTTTGACTAAGTTTCCCTCTGCTTTACATGAGTAGAGTCAAATAAATTCTGATTAAAAGCTAACATAATAAACAGGGCATATAATACAAAGTTCTATTACTTCAGTATCCAATTAATGAATCACATTTATTCCCTAGAAAAGTGATTACATTGAAGAGCTTAAAGTTCTAAAACTGCACAATACTAACCGCTCAAAATTACCACAAACTCATTCAAGGGAATGAAAATGAGAAAATGAGTGTTCTAAATTACTCTGCTGGTTTGAGACATATTTTAGAGGATGACAAAAGTGGAAAAGGAGAGAAAATGTAAGAAAGACAATGGTTGAACACTGAACATCTGTATTTATATATAATAGATTATTTTATTTACAATAAAGAACAATCAAAGATTCAAGAGGGCAAAATCCTGTGAAGAATTGTAACTATGAAGAGAGCAGAGACATAAACACAGTTTAAACTTTAACAATTTAGAAAGGATCAGAATATAAAGGGCATTAGCAGTACTGATAAGCAGCTGTTAATATGCATTCCCAGTGAAACTTGTAACGTAGTAAGTTAGTCCAAAAAAATTGTCTCTATACTTACTGTAATATCAGAAGTGGCTGATGGAATATGTGGAATGAACCAAGTGAGGAAGAATTATTCTTAAATGCTGACAATTTCAGATAGCTCTGAAATTTTGTGCATCATGTGAAGATACAATTAGTATCTGCTAGGGAGCTGTTACAAATGCCTCCCCCCTGCCCCCCCAAGAAATACAGAGTTCAGTTTATACACCAGAATATGCAACTGACAGTCCTGACACTCTCAAAGAAACCTCTCTACAAATATCAGAGGGAGGGAGCTCTGTCCTCACAATTATATTTCTGGTACTGGGATATATGAAGTGTTAAAATAAGATAAGGTTAAAAAAACTTATGATTGCATTTATTACATGTCTTTGCTATAAAACATATCTAACAGTTACTGTACCACATATTCAAAACCATACGATCCTTCTAAAAGTATTGCTACTTTCAGGTTTATATTCATTACGTACAGACTATTAAATTGTTTTATACTTCCTTTTTTTTTTTGAATGAAATCCTAAGGTAGAACTTTTACACATATGTCCTGAAGCCTACAGAGGGGTACTACAGAAGAAATAACATTACCAACATCATGACAGGAAAGAGAAGTCACACCTGAATAATGCATGAAGGTGTTGGAGCTATTAAAAACACCGTTTTCACTTTTCTTTTGAGTTTCATATTCTCTTACTTCCTGGCTTTTTTACTTGAAGGTGTTTTGGGGTGTTTTGTTTTTTGTGGGCTTTTGTTTTTTTTTTAAATAAATTTAAAGGCCAAAAAAGTAGGTAAAACACTGGATTTTAGTCATCTGTCTTCAGGGCATCAATTATGAATGAGCCTAACTTTGATCAGGTGACTGTGTGCATTAATGGAATGAACACAATGAAGCAATAAAATGTTATGTATTAAATCTCTACTCAAGTTGAAAGGCCTATAAGAGTGAATTTTGTACCTCTGTAAAAAGCTAACCTTAATTAGGTTGATTTGTACTGTGTATGGCCAAGGAAGAGATGGTACTTCTCTGTACTCTATTTGGAGACCTTCAATGAAATGCCAAATAAAATCTAAGTACTTAAAATCTGTGGGAATGGTTCATTTATAATAACTTCCTCCTTTGTGAATTCAAAGTTCTAATTTAATATTTTAGTGATAAACATCCTGGAGTTCTTGAAACATCTGTGACTCTAAAAAATTTATAATTTGTCTTCTTTTCTACATTCTCTTAGATATGATAATATTTACATGTTCATATCTAGGATTGATTGAGTGGGATACACCAAAAAAATCAACCTGAGCTAGTAGAGCAGCCTAATGAAGTAATATATCATTATTCCTAACATATTCATCCCTTTCAAACAAATTTTTAGCAGCTCTTGTTTTCTATATAAAACATGAATTCTTCATTCTTCACTTTTCAGGCTTCTCAGAATTGAGCCTCCACTTATATTGTCTCTGTAACCTCCATTAATTTTCCCTTTACAGTTGTATTTCACTGTTCATCTAACACTTTCCCCTTATTTATTTTCATTTTATTCCACATTTACTCCATAGATCACAACCCAACTTACTTCACTTGTTCTCCTGTCTTTTGAAGTACATAGCTTAGTACTGAACAGGATCTACCCTATTTTTTATCTGCCACCTTTGGAAAGCAAAAAGTAGGATGCTAAGCATTGAGAGGCAAGCCTGCCTCCAGCAGATTCAAGAGAAACTCCCTGCTGTGTTATGAATTCAAGATCTCACAGATTATCCTTTCTCTTATGGCCTGCAGAATCTTCTTTCTCCAAGGACTATCCTGTCAAGTCTACTACCAAAAAAGTCTGCAGCAAAACTGAGAGAGAAGTAGAACAGCAGGTTACTGTTCTAAATACTAAAATACAAGTCTTCAGGGGTTTAACAGACAAGAGTTCTGGGGATTCCTCCAAGCTGCACTCAGAGGAATAATCAAAATCTCATTAACTGCTGTCCCATTTCCTTGGCCTCTCCTATGCAGACAGTATTTTGGACTGCTTCTTGCAAGATATCCAGTGGCAAGTTCCTTTAGTTAAATCTTACAACATTGCATATACCAACATACTTATTGTTATGTGGGTTTAACTCTCTATGAATACATATACTTATCCACAGAAGGAATTTATTGAAGAGACTTTTTTTCTTTTTAAACACGCAGATTTCTGTGTGTATCTGGGGTTTTCCACACTGAAAGTAATTCACTCAGGATTTTTGCACTTGAAATCCTTCCATTTTGGCTTACATGAGCAACAGCAGGCAAAGGATGAAAAAATCTTAAGCTAGAATCAAACAGAACAATTAACAGGCCTATTTGTTGGCCTAATTTAAGCATCTGTTTAATTTTCTGAACTCTCTTAATGCCATATAAGAGTTTGAGTAAAAATGCTGATGAGTCCCAAATTCAAAGCTTGGAGTCAGTAAACAATCTCAGGAACTAAAAATGAATGGTTATGCTTCATTTTTAAACATAGTAACTCATGCAATCCAGATAAAATGGAACTATAGAAAAGCTAATTTCTTTTTCACTTGCCTGTAACATTTTGGAGATTACATTTTTGCCAAAGGTTTTGTCAAGACTAGAGAATTATTTCAATAGATCTTGAGCGGGAGGAGCACAGTGTTCAGTCACACACCACAAAGTTTAAGATTTTAGTCACAATCAATTAAAACACTCTTTTGGTCTTAGTTCACAAAAGAGAACTGGTATTAAATATGTCTCTGCTGGATTTTAGTAAGAAATTTCAGAGACATTGGAGCACAGAATTCCATAAAGGAGATGAGATAAAGGTAAAAAAATGCAGAATCAGTTCTTTGCATCAGTACAGAGTTGAACAAAACCAATACCTGACACACCAGACCTGGAAAAAAAATCCCCCCCTTGTGTTTCCTAGTGCATGATACCAGAAACAGAAACATCTGTGAGGTACATTTCAGCTACCAGGCTTACCTTGGAAAAAGCATGATAAGGAAGGAAGTAGAGCAGGGTAAACATGAGCAAAACTACAAGCAAAAAAAGCCCTGAGGAGGGTGGTAGATGCTGGAGTACATAACCAGTTGCATGTTCAAGATAGCTTTGCTTTTTCTCCTGATTTACAATCAAAACTCAATTACTTGTGATCTACAACCGGATGCATAAATCTCATGAAGCATCTGTGCTATGGATACCAAGACACACAAAAACGTCTTCCTACAAGCTGCTATCTGGAGTCACTGTCACAAAGGTTGACACCAACATTACACACTATCTTTAAACTGTACTGGCAATTCTGCCCACTCTTCCAGGCCCAGCATATAAAGATATGCTAGAAGCCCAGTTTTTTATTTAATCTTTTTTAGCATGCATTCTGACTAATAATATCCAAAATTAACTTAAAAATGAAGCCTGTATCCAATCATTCATGGCTGCGTTCACACTGCTCTACTGCATGCTGTGGATTAAGCAACCTCCTTAAAGTGCATGTGGTCACACTAAACTTGGGTCCAGTGTTCAGCCTGTGGTTTTCCAGGCAAAACATAAGGGTTATGTATCTAATGGCATTATGCTCTAATGGCAAGGCAAATGGCAGGTCCTTCCTACTGCAAGTATATGGTGCCAGACCACCACTGATCTCACAGTGATTGCATACACCAGAATGCTGGTCTTACATTGTGGCTTGAAAAGTATCTACATTTTGCATTGAGGAAAATTGCTTTTCTGATTTATTTTGGTTCCAACAGCAATTGAAGCTATTTAGTGTCTAAATAGCTTCATGTTTTTCTAAACACTTAAGTAGTGCAATACAAAGGATATTTACCTTGCTATTTGTAGCCAACACAACACTCAGTGGGGTGTGGCCTTTATGTGACACATTTAGCACAAAAGGCCTAATTTACTCATTTATGAGCTTTGTCCAATATGAGTGAGACAGGAATAGAAAAGTCTGCTCTAAAACAAGATCCTCTAACTCAGCTGTGCTTGCCTGAGATGATGTGAGGAGTACTAATACCAAGTATCTTGTTTTTACCTTGTATCTCTCTGGAACACTGAACATTTTCAAATCTCTATGCATATATATACACATGGACACAGATAAAGGACATTAAATAGCAGCAGATATTTGTAAGCACTAAGTACTGAACAAAATCAGACAGCAGATGACTGAAAACTGTGCATGAGCTTGTTATAAGCTGTTATTAGAGGAAAAAAATATTCTGGGCATTCATATAATTCACATCCTGATAAAAAGTTGTGATATCCTATTCCTCCTTTAGTGATCTGGCTACCATACGAAGTTCTGGCATTCCAGCATCAGATAGAAACTGATTATGGAAAATTCTAAGACAAAAGGCACAAAGCTTAAAAAGGTAAAAGGTAAAAATTAAAACAAACAACAAAACCACTCCAATATCGATGGGAATATTAATTATCAACAAGTTTCCACAATAAAAACTGAATTAAAATAATAAAAGAATTACAAGGAGGAGTACTTATATTAAAATATGTAGCAAAGAATTAAAGGATACTACTATGAAGAAATTTAACACTCAGAAAACCTATACCTAAGGAAAAAAGTCATCCATATATTTTTGAATGCACTGATATATCCTATCTTTTCAAGAACTGCCTAATAAATATTACCTTCAATTTACCCTTTTTCTTTGGTTAAAATTTAATCTGCAAGGCTCAAACTAGAAATCTGTGGCTAGAAATGGATGTTTAAAACTTATGATATGCCCTGCATCTGGTCAGGAGCAGTGGGAACATGTCATATACACACATCCATAAAGCACCAAACTTGCAAATACACAATGGACAAATTTAACTTTCTTTTAAGTAATAGAAAGGGAAACAAACCTCTGCTGTATTGCAGCTCTCCTTGTCTTGACTAACATAACAGATAAAGCGTAGTTACACAGGCACCATATAACATAATGAATTCTCATCCTTATGAAACAATAAATTACTCACACGCTAAATCAGTTGAATGAAGACTAAAAAAGAAAATCTTATGTGCAACATTGAATTGATATTCCATTAAAAGATTCAAATTCTATTATACCTTTGTGCAACGAAGGCTTTAGATGGAGGCAGGTGGGGAAAAACACATTCAAACAGTACACAGGCTGTTACTCCATATGTGTTTGCAGGACTTTAATAAATGTTTTTAATCTACGAAACATCTGGGACTAAAAATCCAATTTATACTTTTTAAGATGGAAAACTTTTAAAGTGCATAGCATAGCTTCTACAATATAAATCTGCACAAAACTAACAGCATGGGTCTATCCTTTAGGCTTTTTCTACGAGTATAAAATATGCAGAATCCTACCAGGCCATATTGCCATGGGCTGTGTTGTCAAGGTGACAGAGTAGCTCCAGGGTTTGCGTGTTGCTTGATGAATCATCAGGGGATTCATGACTGCCTGATTCCAATTCCTTCGGCATCCTCCAAACAGCAGCACATGTCATGACTTTAGTGTCTGAAGCTAAGCAACAGAGAATAATGTCAACAGATCACTGTATGGGAGATGTATTTTGTACACACTGCACCAGCATTTACACAAATCTATAAGCAATGCACATCTGCTGTTTGAGATATTTAAAAATATTATACCAAGATGAATTCAAAGAATGCAGACCGTGGCTACAGACACAGACCTCAAGTTAGCAGTCAAGTTGCTGCAGAACTCATAATTAGCACGTATTTGACGTGTGTCTCCCTGAACAAAAGCAAAATCAGGTGCTCATGAAAACTCTTTGGCGTGCATGTTCTCCAAGTTTCATTCCCCATACTCATGTTAATGAAAATGACAAGTTACATTGCTTGATTTCTTAACAGCAAAGATACAGACATCATTTAAACACTTTTGACAGGTATCTTCAGTTTAATCCAGAGCGTTATCTCATATCCTTTACTACCAGTAACTGTTTATTGCAAAATTAGCTTTCCAATGTAAGCACATGCCTCTAAACCCCAGCAAATAAAAATGGCTTCCAAAAGACAAACTGAACTTGCATGCATATAGCAAAGTGTTACAATGTATGAAGAACTGTATGAGGTATGAAGTATGAAATGTATGAAGAACACTGTAGATTGAGGAGAAAATACCATATGGTCTGTGCACACATGGCATTGCCCATCACCCAATATAGCAATTTGTAGCAGTGCAGAATGGGAGGAGACCAGAGCAGCCGTGCACATGTTCACGCTGTTCCAGCCGCTGGGCCAGGGTTCACCGAGGATGAACGGGTCGGTGCGATCCGCTCCAGCGGGAACAAAGGAACCAGCCACAGCCACGGTAAGCAAAAGCAGGGGGAGCGACTGCTGGCTGCAGGATGAGCTAAATGAGAAGTCCAGAGGATAAGCAGTCATGAATGATACATTTTCTCTTCTGAGGTCATTTTAGAGGCCTCTATCTCCAAGTACATTTTAGCAGATTTTAGTCAAGAGCATCTGATTACAGAGCCGTGAGCAAACGTGACCAACTTCATCAGTGGAAAGTGGCAGCAGCTGTATGTAATGAGAGTGTTTTCAAGAGGAAGGAAGGACACTGAAAAGGCCTTCTCAGGCTAAAATGGTAGTAACAGAGGAAAAAACATATATTATAAAGGTCACCAATCTGTATATTCTAGATGGAAAAAGAAGCACCCAAACAACACAGATAGGACAAAAAATAACTGATACATAGTAAGTCCTGAATACAAGAATGCAGATATGTTTAAAATGCAGTCATATGAAATTTAAAAAAAAAAAAAAAAGGTAGTTAGGTCAAACCCGTCGCAAAAAAAGGCCATTTCTGCAACAGGAAACAGGGATAAAAGGAGGACTTCAATATTAATTCAGAACACAGAATCACTGGATATTTGATAGATTGTGCTGAGCATAAATTATATGTATGCTGCCCATAACTGTTCTACAGCAATTTGGACATACAAGTTGAATACAGTAAAAAGAGACCACACATCTAAAGATGATTGAAAATCCCTTATTTATTAACACTTAATTGAACTTTTGCTAATTGTAGAGTATGCTAACTAAACATCTATTTCTGAATAATTTCAGGCAAATTGTTTACTCTAGATCCACGTGCCACTGAGGAAGAGAAGAAAGCAGCAGGGGATGGCTACCTTTCCTTAGTAAAGGGCAAACCCACACACAGTGTGCTTTGTACACTATACAAATAATAAATAACTTAAAGTGCAATATAGCTAAAGAAGGGCAGATTTATCAAACGTTTCACTTCAATGTGACAGAACGGTGATGTTCTGGTAGATTATAACTACTAAAAGGTTGGTCCCATGCATATAAAGCATTAGCTTTTCCACTATTATCAAGATCACAAAAGCAAATAATGGAAAACAAACTACATGTTCCTCAAGCCATCTTTCCTCTCCAGCACAGCACAAGTCTTAAGAGAACTTTAAAATGTCACAAAGAAACATAATGTTCAGGAAACAGATTTTAAAAAAAAATGTAGCCTGCACAAACACTTTTCAATGCACTGATAGGTCCTATCTTCCCCAAGAATTACCTAATAAATATTACCTTTTTCTGTTTAGTTGAAATTTAACCTACAAGGTTTCAATTAGCAATCAGTGGTGAGAGAAATTCTTAAAATTCATGGTACAATCTATGACATAATTAAAAATGAAGAATCAACCATCACTTCTGAAGTCATTTTGGCATAGAGGGGTGTGTTTTGGGTTTGCTTCGTTTGGAGGGTTTTTTTTGTTGTTTTTTTTACAAGTTAGCTAACAAATAGAAATTTTTATGCAGCCAGATTTTGAAAAGGATCGAGACTGATTTTAAGTATTGTTCACTTTTGATAAATTGAAAATTATTCCTACTAGAATATATGTAAGTATAATGAGATTATGAAGGCCATCTTACATAGCACCTGCCTGAATACAGAAACCAAAGAGGCTCTTTCCACTGTCATGTGTGACATGTACAGCAATATCCAAAATTGATGTTTCATTATCCTGGTTCAGTTGCAATTCAGACTTTTGATTTAATTTACAAAAATCTGCTGTTACTCCACTTTTCTTAAAATTCACTAATAATTGTGAAGCTGCCTGTAAAACTTGCACTATCACCTCCTACACCATATTTTTTCTGAAAAGTTACAGCCAACCACACTCTTACGGTTTCAACTTTTCCTGCTAGTAGATGGCTGGGTGGTACCAAAATTATGTAAAACTGTGGTTGGTAAAACATGGAGAAGTGTATTAACATTTCTATGTCCTGCATCTGTTCAAGAAGCAGTGAAAACATGTCATACGCACATACCCATAAAGCAACAAACTTATGAATATACAATGGACAAATTTAGCTTTCTTCTGAATACCAGAAAGCAAAAGGAAACAAATCCCCATAAACTCTGCAGTACTGAGCTCTCCTTGTCTTGTCTTAAGCAAGAGAAATGAGTAGTTACACAGTCTCCATATAATATGAATTCTCATCCTTAACAAACAATAAATTACTTCCACATAGGCCAAATCAGTTGAAGGAAGACTGAAAATCAAAGACTGAAGTGCAACATCAAATTTATATTCCATAAAAAGATTGAAATTTCAAGTACTGCTGCTTTGTGCAGCAAAGGTTTTAGATGGAGGGAGAGGGGGAAAAACACATTCTCAAGACATCCTTCCTCTTACCACAGCACCACAATCTTAAAGACAGCCTTGAAATTATATTTTAGCTTCTTGAAACTGGAATATTAGTTCCTTGCACAATCAGATTTCCAGACTGAAAACCCTAAAACAACTAAACAAGCGTTATTTTGAAGATTGAGGGAGGCCAAAGCATAAGCATATATGTACATGTATATATAAGAGAGAGAAAAATCCCCCAGAAACTTGATGTGATCCAGGCTCCTATAACACTTTGGTGGTTTGAAAACTGAAGTACAGGTTGGTGCAGAACTTCATATGCAAAATTTTGTGCAGTTCCATGCCTGTTTTACTTCACTGGGACCAGTGATGAAGGATAAATTAAACTGCACATCAGAAAGGGATAACAAGCCCAAAACTTAGACACTCAGCACAGACATTATCTTCTTCTTTCAGCTGGGTTTGATGATACTCAGGGAAAGTGACAGACCACTTTCTCGCTGCTGACTGTCCATCCAGCTTGAACAACTGTATGTGCATTGCAAATATTCTAATTTTAAACTTTGGAGAAATTCTGGAATTACATACATGGCTGGAATCTGCAGAACAAATACCTTATTCAGAGCACTACTAACTTCTCCTTGGACAGTTCAATTTGCTAATTCCCAGATGTGTGAAATAAAAATGAAATTTCCACAGCCACCCAGAGAAGTAATTTTAGATATGGCTGGCATTAAGGAAGGCTTTATTTACCTTTATGTAAGGAACTTTTAAAAAGATACCATTTTCTCCCTTGTAAAAGAGAGGGCAAATTAAATGCTGAGTCAAAGTGTCACTCTTCTGATAGATGAAGTGGAGCTTTTTCTGGGTCACAATTCCTCTTAATCAAATAACCACTAGCTACAAACCTACAGAAATGCATAAACGCAAACAGGAACTCTTGCTACATAGAAATCAAAGTCCCACAACAAGCTTCCCATGGCCACATGAAAAGCTCCCTAACAGTATACAGTATTTGTGGCATTACCCATATAGCCTTATTTGCCAAGTGATCATATGAAAATTTAAAAATCCAGCGTAACTAGGTAATTTCACTACTACCTCTGTAGTGCCATTGCTTATCTAGAATGCCTACAGGCAAAGAGAAACTCCAGGTTTTCCCATCTTTTACTATCTTCACATCACATTACTGCACATATGCGTACAAAATGACTATGTTTTTATCTACCAGCTCTCATATTATCTCTTTAAAATGCTAAAAGACAAGTATGAAACTAATATTTAAATGGCAATGCCAGTTATTCTGTAAAAGAAAGAAAAACAAGCTAAACACATAGTGTCTCTATGTCGTGCTTCTATGCCTTCCTTAAAACTCTTTAAATAGTTGGAAATGCATCCCTACTTCATATTGAAACAAGAATTTTTATTTATGTCATACCACCAATGCAAAAGAGAACAGATAAGGCTGTGTTGAAGTTTTATCACTGAGTGTATTAAAAATGTTACAGGGTTTACTAAGCACTACTGAACTTTCATAGAGAATAAGTCAAAGGTTTAAAGAAGGATGTCCCACTGTGTTCCTCATGCGTTGTTCACATAAAATGATTCAGAAATGAGACAATTAACTAGTTAATCTTTGTCATATTTATTCTTCCTTATTCAAGAGGGGGAAATATTTGTTCCTCCTCATCCCTTATCTAATTCATCATACATCTTCAGTGTATCTTTTGCTAGATATAGCTAAGGATGGAGCTAAATGTACTAGTTCCAACTGCAACAACCCTCTGTTAGGCACCATTTCCCCAAGTCCACCAATATTATCTCTTGGACAGAGGATAATATCTGCTAGAGTGACTGCACATAGTTTCATCTAACTAACTCTGTTGAAATGATCCAGGCTTGCAAACAAGCAAAACAGAATTTAAGGAATAAACAAGTAATCCCATACTTTGACAGCACTGAATTGGGAAGTAACTACACATGAAGCTGGTAGCAACAAGGGTACAGTAATCAAATGTAGGAAATAAACTTTGGTGAGTTCAAACTTTGTTGAGTTCAGCCAAAGCCTAAGAGATAATCATGGTATGAGGCCATCTTTGGTACCTACTTTACAAGTTGAGCAAGTGAGAAAACCCTCTGCATGCAGAGCATACAAATTGCAAAGGGTCGCAACATTAGTCAATACTAATTTTCCCTGCAGCACTCAAAAGGACTTCTCAATGAGGACTATTTCCATTACAATTTTTAGCTTTATACTACTGGTTCCAACACAGAAAAAAAAGTAAATGCTGTAGATTGGTTGGACATCCCGTTTATCTTCCTCCAAACACTGTTCCCCTTGGAGAATTGCTCCAACTTAAATTATAAGAAATAAGCCTGGGGAAAAAATATCTGCCTGAAATTTAAAAAATAACAACTAACCAGAGTTCAAAAAGAAACACATCTGTAAGGTTAACTACAAGTACCTGTTACTCCTTGATAAAGTTCCTTCACACACAACAAATCAATTCACTGCACTGCTGCTGCTGGAACGCAGTAGCCAGCAGACATCCCTTAAAAACTACACAAACATTTCTGGACTAGGTGCAAAAAGAAAAATCTGGGTATATAAGATTGATATCTGCTGATTCCAGATGCAATACAGTTGTTCAGGACACTGAAAGTCCTTCCTGCGGTTGTAGAAAATTACAATTTTTTATGAACTAGTAGTTTTTTAAGCTAGAAGGGATGGTCTGGGCACTTCACATTGCTCTTGATTTTGCATCAGCAATTCCTGCAGCTGAAGACTTGCAGAATGAAAAAGTGAGCTTTGTCACATTTCGAGACTTAGACAGAAGAACCTAAAATTTTAAGTAATTCAAAACAATGATAAAGATTTCTTCAGAAAATGCCTCAGACTGCAGAACTACAAAGAATGTCATTGAACATCAGATAACAAAATCTGTTTATACAACCTTCTTAATTTATTCTCTTTAATAAATAACAGCTTTAAAAAGAACTTAACATGCAACCTCAGTAAACATACTAAGAAACCAATTGATATCTGGACCACTGATGCAGTAAATCAGAATAGCCAAACAAGAAACACAGTCTAATTTGTCCCCAAGGCAAACCAAAAAAATCCCCAACAAAACAAAAGGCAAAAAACCCCATCTGAAACTACTTTAGAGATACTTTCATCAAATATTACAAAAATAAATATGAAATACAAAAAATCTAAAGAATATATGGAAAATAAAAACCAAACCCTCAACGGAAGTGTGAATACTAATCAGTATTCTGCAGGTTCAACAAACAAGGACTGAGTACATTCAGAAACACACCAACTCTGTTCGCCTTCCTCTTTCAGGTGTGGACAGATGCACGTTTAGGACTTGCTAAAAGTCAGTATTATTGCTCACCTATGTTCACTTACGGAAGCTGCTTCTCCAAAAGGGAAGCTACTACCTTTTGAAGTAAATACTGATATTAGAAAAAAATAAAGGAGAAACTTATTTTAAAAGGAGTAATTAAAAATAATCTTTATTATTTCACAACAAAGTTTCAAACAGTATTTTAAGAAGTTAGCACCCCTCTTAAGCAAAGTGTTAAATGGATATTGCTATAATATTCAAGAAGTACAAGAAAAGAGTTAAATGGACATTTATGAAATGCTACTACCTGCCCCTCTCACCCCTCCACTCTTATCCAAGATATTCAAGTGGATCTTAATCCCAATTATACAGGTCCACATCAGACAACATTACAGTTCACTATTGTTCAATTGTCCACCTTTCGTGCTTCTGGCATCACTTGCTGAATAAAACCCACCATGCTGCTGCAGTCCTGACCTGTCAGAAGCTTCCAACAAACCAGATACAGGTCCTCCATAGCCATATCATTTTACATACCACTTTAATCTTTGTGTTCAATCATTCTTTATGGTCTTTCTTAATGAAACACATGATATATCATCCTTGATTCTTCTTCCTTCTCCCAAAATTCAAGACAATTATTGCTAGCCTCCCAGTCTCTTTTTGAATAATTCCAAAAGACATTTTATATGTACACCAGTAATTTAGTATTTTGATGTTAATTCTTGATCATCAATAGCTATACACATCTGACTGTACTATCTACAGGAACAATGTTTCCATATTACTTTTTGCTGTCATTCTACTTCATTCCCCTGTGTTTAACCTTGAAACCTGAATGACAATGCTTCCTACATCACTGCCTGCAGACACTCACACTGAAGCTGGAGGAGCTGAAGTATCAGTGCCTGACAGGGTTTGCTCTTTGATCAGCTCAGGTGGTGCAAAGCCAGCTGTCTGCAGTTATTCTGTTGCCCAGGGAACAACAACTGAAGTGTGTACTTCCTAAATCTGCACAGGAGGCCCTTCTGCAGCACTGCCACAGCAGCTCGTGCTGTGCAAGGCTGAAGTGGTGAAGCTGCTATAGCTACAGCCCAGCTGGTGCCCATTAGTGCTCTCGGTATGACAGGAACAAGCAGCTAGCGTTCAGAACCCTCCTCCCTTCCACTGACAAACAGTTAGCACTCTTCCTTATCAACCAATGTGAACATCCTTCTTTGAGTTTAACAGAATTAAGAAATAAAAACAAAATTACTCAAGTATCCATATTTTGTTTTAAAAAAAGAATATGCCTTTCAGCCTTTTTAATCAATTAATAAAAAATATACTGTATTCTGTTTATTCAACAACATGTCCTTCACAGGTAAAAAAAAGAGGGGGAAAACAGACCATTCATTTTCTGGGTTAATAACTTCATCTTTTGTCCTAAAAGCCTGTGTAGTCTTTGATTTTACATTTTTTTCTGAAATACAGAGGGTGAGATATATGTAGGAATAAAGAGATACAGGCAGTTTAATTTTTCTTTCCATTACTTAAATGCACTTTTTAGCTACCAAAAACCAGACACTGATATTCAACCCCCCCCCCCAAAAAAACAAGCCCCTCCAAAAAACTCCAAACCAAAACAAAAAAACAAAAAAACCCAACCAAACCAAAACAAAAAACCACAAAATATAGAAAAACAGCAGCTCACTCTTTATGCTAATAGTAATATATGTTTGCATTGTATATACAGATGTCCAAGGAGGTTTTACAAACCTCACCCACTGCACACTAACACAGATAGAACGATCTAAGAATGTGCAAATGCATGGGGTATGACACGGAGAGACAGGTAAACCCATCATTTTCTACTGAAGGAGACTGTGCAGAAAGCAGACAGTCAAATTGGAAAAGGCATAAATTGCACTTTTTTATAGTCTGATGCTTCTTAGGCTATCCCAAGGTGATTTGAGACAATGTTTCAGCACAGACCTTTTTTGATTATATACTCTGCAGATACACATCTGTCTGAAGGAGGTCAAAATTTACTGATTGCATTTCTGGAACTCTGCCATATGGGGAGAGCCCAAGCAAAGAACTGCAACCAGTATAGAGATGCTGAACTCTGCTCCTCCTCCTCTGCTCCTCTGCAGAATTTGGCTGCAATAATGTAAAAGCTGCAACAGTGAGAGCCACACAAGCACAAAGGTATTAGCTGTCCCATATAAAAATCATTTGTGAGATTCAACACTGTGCTGATGAAAGCTGCACAGTACACCAATAAAACTTAGTGAGGGATATTTACATGTTGGCTTCCATCATCACAAAGGGGAGTGGAGCTGAAACAGTGTTGTCCACATTGCTACGTTTACACACACAACAGTTCAGTTGTCTCATGGAGGTACCATGGCTGCTGTCAGTGAAAGAAGGTGAAATGAAACCAATGCACTTAAGTTCCCACTTGATATTTCATAAAGTATTAAAAACTATACTCCTTAACAAGTTGATGGGAACTGCAGACCACTTATCCCCCTGTTGAATCAGGCACCTTAATAGGCAGTTACATATTCAAGAGTATATCTATATAACCTCAAGCATTCCCATTCTACTCCATAGGAGTTCCAAAGATAAATATAACTTTTGTAATAAGTCTGCCTCAAGCAGGACAAATGCCACTCCATCAAATATGAGCAGTTTATGTGGCTGCCTTAAGCTTGATGAACTAAGTTCTAACAACTAGCTCAACTGGAAAAGGTAGGTTCACTACCCCTTGCATCAGCCTTCCATGGTCTCTACTTGGTACTTCCCCTCAACAGAAATCCAGATGTGTGGCCACAACCAACACACATAAAATTTCTTCCAGCAATAACTTGGAATTCAAAGCTTAGACCTCGGAATCATAATCTGCTTGTATCTTTACATTAACTGGACAATTTGGGTAGATAGCTTCCAGATGTGCTCACACATCAAGCTAAAGTAATCAACGGAAGAAATATAAACAACCACTAGTTAGATACACTGTTTTGAGAAACACTCCATTTTCTGTTCATTAGGTCAGTTACGAATGCTACAATAAGAAAGGTATTTTTACTAATACAAGAAAAATAAGTTGTGGTTAGGATTTTTCTTAGTTCAAGGTATCAACAACATCCAAAAAGTCTAGAGAAAGGAAAATACTAAATATTGCTCTATACTAGTCAGTAGTTTTCTCAATTTGGGGCATTCAAACAATACATCATATTGTTAGTTGGCTGCTAGTAACTATGCAGTTCTCATTTGTTTACACCTCAGAAACATGCACAGGAGAGAAAACCCATCGCATTTTCTTCATCGAACTCAAGTGGAGAAAGATATATAGCTCTTGCCAAAAAGGCTTATAACCTAAGGAAAGTAATTATGAAAACATAACCAAATAGAAACAAACCCAGAAATACCTTGGTGGTCACATCTTCAACTCAGGGATGGGATACAATTCCTTTGCTAGTACTGACCAAGTACACCTTATGTTTATTTCAAATGCAGAATCTTATTGGTATGTACAATCTCGCTGGGATTAGAGGTATGGATCTTTAGGAGGCATGGATCAGGAAGGTAAGAAATGAGTATCACCCTTTATGAACATCAGCAACTAGAGTGCATGGAGCTCCCAGCTCAAATAAGAGATTATGGTTTAGGATTAGAAGGTAGACCAAAGTGGCAACACGCAGTTGGTGTCTGCTAGAAGGAGGAAACAAAGGATAACACAATCTTCTGACAACGAGAAGGAATTTCATACTTACAGTCTTGGTCCTTGTGTAGGACTTTAATAAACTCAGTGTCTAGTGGAGGGGTCTTTACTATCCTCAGGATTGAGGGATCCCAGGCTGTCAAGACCAGTGGGAAAGTCAAGGTAGGGAATATTTAAAGAAATTGGATCCTAGTAATGCATCCACAAGACCTGAGAAATAGCCAATGTATTTATGAGGCCAGTTTCAAATAACTCTGAAAGGCCATGGTGCTGGAGAGAGTTTCCTGAGGACTTTGAGAAAGTAGTGGTATTCCTATATTTAAGATGTGAAGGAAGATCTATACAACAGTCAGTCTCTCCTTAGTCCCCAGGAAGGCGACAGATTAAGAGAATCTGAAAAACATTTCTAAACAGAAGGTGACTGGGACTACTCAGTACAGATTTATGAAGGAGACATCATGTCTGACAAACATGATTGCATTCTGCAGTGAAATCAAAAAACCAGGCTTGGTAAAAATGGGGAGAGCAGTATTATTTACCTTTAACAAGCCTTTGGTCCATAGCATCCCCACAGACAAACTGCAGAACAGGAGGGCTGGGCTCAAAACTGGTTGAACTGCCATTCTCAAAGGGTTGTGATCAGTGGCATAAAAAGTCATCTGGAGGCAACTACTACTGGTGTGTCCCAGGGGCTGGCAGTGTGGCCAGCACTGTTCAGCATCTTCATTCATGACCTCAGGGAACACCAGAGGGACAGAAACAGGATGGAGAAACAGATGAACAGGTACCTCCAAGTTCAACAATGCTCTGCAGAAAGGGCCCTGAAGGTCGTGGTGACAACAATTTGAGTGTAAGGAACAGCGAAGAAGTGCTGTTAGTCTACTAGATGGCACGTTCACCCACAGTGGATATCATAAAACTATGCTGAGCTGCAAAATAGTCTTCACAATATCAAGAGACACAAATATTAACCTCAAATTCTCATACTTCTGTAGCTCTGTCACTCAAATTGCTGCAGTAGCAGAAATGTCCTAAGTTTTATGTCTAATGGTCAGAAACATTGAGGCTTGTTTGATGACACATAAAATAAAAATAACCTCACACAAGAGAACTAAGGCTGCAAACTATCACCCAGGATCAGGAGAAAAATCTCAAACTAAAATAGTCCTCAAAACATTTTAACATGGTTTCATTTGAGGACATGCAGGTAATAGAATATGCTACAGAATTGGTGTCATCAGTTAATAATTCAAGATTTGCTGCCTTATAAAAAATTATCATTTTGCTAACTATTTAAGATATTGCTAGTACTTGAATTGTGATGTTGATGAGTCAGTGAGAGGGGAAAAAAAGAAGAAGAAATAAGAAAAAATCTTTATCATTCTCTTAAGGGTATAAAACAAGAGACACTCCCTCAGCCTCTCCAGCTTTCTGAGAAGGATGGGATAATGGAAAAAGAAAGCAGGCTATCTTTTCATGGTAGAAAGAACGTTATAAAATATGGAATGCAAAAAAGTGAGGTTGCAAAATGTCTTAACATTTACTGGAAGGAACTTGCACAGTATACTTGGCTTCACTTGCATTATTTGGGAATAACTCTGAAGTCTAATACAAAACTGGTCTAATACAGAGAAAAGCAAACCTTTAACTTTCACTTATGTAACAAAGTCACTGGACAAGAATGCCTAAACACAAACTGTAAGAATTTATGTGTTTCTGCAAAATGTTATTTACTGCAACAGTAGCATTGACTGGAGATGGCAAAAGAACACATTCTCTTGCAGTCAAGATCAATATTTGAAAATAGAGCTTAAAAACTACTTTGAATAGAGACAGAAAAACACTTCTAAGCTAAAAAAAAATTTAAAAAGGGGAAGGGAATTAAACCTTCTAACAGTCAAAGAGAGAGCAGTCTGATAATTCAAGAGATTATCCCTCAGTGACAGCACTAATTCAGAAGCATTTTATCCACTTTCTGCATTTAAAGCACTCTTTTCAATATCATGACCATTCTGTTATACTTAAATTTCTGTCATTTTCTCTCCGCCCTCTTCTGACATTCATTCTCCTTTGCTTCATACCAAAAATCTTGCAATTATCCTGATAATCACTGTCAAATAAAGATGAAATCCTAAATCAAGGGATAACAACGATCTGTGCTTCAAGTTAATTATATTACACATGGTCCATGGTCCCCCAGTTCTTACACTTTTCACTATGCATCTGCTCTTACACACTGGCTGAGACACTACTGAGCTTAACTCCTACAGCAGTCTTACATACAAGTAAGATTATAGCACAGACTATGATCTGATAGCTACGTTACCTCTCATTTGGACAGAATCAACATACATCTATACATAGAGGCCTTCAAATTTGAACAGAATTAACATGGAACAATTTCTCAAGCTGTTCATCACTTGTATAGCATTTTTTTATCACGTGGATCAGAGAGTCAACCATTTCACTTAAAACCTTACTGCAAGCTACTTGTAAGGGAGCACTCAAATTACATATAACAGCTAGAATTCCTAGGGAAAAAAAAACCATAAAAAGAACATTAGGAACACCAAGGACATTTATTTCTTCCTTCAAACTATGGGAATAAATCATCTTCTGTACATCCCACCACTACTGCTGAGAAGAGGGAATATTTAAAGCCGCATTCCACTTCTGTGCCCATTTTAATGACTGTAGCATATCCCATGGCTGTACCAATGATTTTCCTACATGGAGTGATTTCATTACAGCAAAGCAAAAGTGTCACCTACTGTCTTCAATACTAAGCAGATGAAGCATCACCAGCAGCATTATTTCCAGTATCTTCACTGATGAATTTCCTCTGTGGAAAGTTTTTTTAATACACGAGTACACTGTGTGTAAGTGCAAGGCACCAGACAGCCATAACTCATTGTAGATTTATTGTTTTGAAATAACGGATTTTAAAGGCAAACTATTTTCAATAAAATTAAACACCAGTTTTGCGTTTGTATGCTCTGGATCAACAAATGCAAGCTATTTGTATGAAGCCTTCATAATCACTGCACCAGGGCACCTATCTTGTTTGAAAAAATCCAAGTGAAAACCAGGACATGTGCACACACATGCCTGCCTGCATGTGGAAATTTGCAGGTACCTTTGTCCAGTCACACTTCCTTTTGCCCTCTGGTGGCTTTCTATGTCCCTACATGAAACAAAAGTGCAGAGCCTATTTTTGTAGGAGTTTAAAAATACGTTTGAACTGGGACAACAAATGAGTTTCCACATGTGTTTCCATGGATTTGAATAAGAATTTGAATTCTTAGGAGAAGCAGGGGCAGCACAAATAAAAAAAAATGACAGCAACATAGAAACTTACTAATTATGCTTTTAAATTTAGATTAGATAAAGATTCTGCTTTTAAATTTAGTTTTACCTCTTCCTAGTGAAAGGAATTCATATAGCTTTATCTCATGGATTTAAAGCAATGATTTATTTGACAGGCTAAAGTTAAAACTAGAGGAGGCATTCCACCATGAGCTTCTGAAACAGCATTATTAGTATAACAGTGTCAACTACCTCATCTTGCAGAGCTGACACTTTTAGGTAATTTCATGCCATGCAAAAGGTGAGAATAAAAGGACTCAAAAGATGAGCTCCTCTGTTTACAAAAGCTAGTTAATGCACATAGAGAAAAACAGTTCAAGCATCAACATGATGCTGTACTCTGAAGTGGTAGTTACAGTTCAGGAAAAAGCTCTTTATATCAAGACTGACAGTTTTCTGAGCCTTATGTGCAGCAGTACATGAGGAAGTCAGCAGAACATCAGCATCCTTACAAAGGGCACTGTGAATAAAAGAGAAGTTTCACAGCCCCATGAAAACCTGATAACCCTTTCTATGAACTCAGAGATCACCAAGCTGGCAAACAACTCCAGTTCATGATCTGATTCAGCATTTGGTATCTGAAAGCAGATAGAAAAGAAGTACCTTCTTCAGAATAAAGAACTAGTACGTATTAAGACAATTATCATTGCTAGAAACTTAATTTTGCCTCAATGAATGTGTGCACATAATACCCAGTAATTAAACATTCTCTTCAAATTGAGCAGCATGAAGCTTTTGCTTTAATTCATCAAGATTCTTTAAGAAGAACCTCCACAACACCTAGTAATCCTTATCACAACAAAACCACCCCATAGCACCAGACACTGTAAAAATGCCATACAAAAAAGGATAACTGTTTCAAAATATCTTCTTCTCTAGAAGGCTGAAATTATCTCTAAAATGATTACTCTTAATTTTATGGAATAAGCCACACAACAGAACCACTGTATTATTGCGATCAGCAGAACAGAAATTTTTGACCACATCTTCATACCATAATTTGTTTCATATACACCTTTATCATGTCTTTCATCTAATTTCTGAAGTACTTGCATGTTTCTCTTCGATGCATTCTCCAAAACAAACAGTCTGTGGATTTTATAAAAGTCTGCGATGGAGAACTATGACAGTTACTTTATTTTTTTGCAACTTACTTCAAATAATGTCAGGTAGAGGTCTCCAGCCCTGAGGCCAAAAAGCACAATCAAGCTGAATTTTTTTGCAGGCTAAGTTAAAAGAAGGAGGCTACACTCCAACTACTAATGAATTGCTTGTACTACATGTGGGCATCGTTGTCTGAAAGCACACTGTAACTTGGCCCACACCAAAACTGCTCAGGGAGTACCCTCACAGTCCAACAGTAGGCTCTACTGCAAGTCAGTCCCTAGGCCAATGCCATGGCCTGTTTTAAGTTATTAGAAAAAAAAAATATATATATAACCTTATAATATGTATTATGTATAACCTTAAAATAGTCTAACATCCTGAGATTATTTATTTTACTCTACAGGTTACAATTTCCAGCAAAAATTTTCATTATAGCGATATTATGGTAAAAAACAACCAAACAAAAAAAAAAAAAAAAAACCCCAACAAGCATATAGTTGGCTGACTGATACCAAAACCTGGTTATTCAACATTAAGACTTTCACAGCCAGCAGGTTCTACCCCACACAAACTAGCAGGTAAGGGTTGTTTCCTTAAATTGTTTTCAGTGTTGATACAGCTCACACACGCATTTTCCACATCTGCTTCCACCCCACCTGACATCATTAGAGTAAATCACTCCAAACATCAGACTTCAGTGCTGTTATTTTTATCACCTGTATTATGACATACTAATTTTCAGGTTTTCAATTACATAAAAGTACTCTTGTGGTCATGAAAATACCCTTGCAACCCAATTCATAATTGCATAAACAATCAGCATGATCATTCTGTTTAGTTTGCTGGCACAGTTTAAAACAGATAAAAGAGAAGCTGAAGTCTCTAGACCACTGTTCATCTTACAGCAACAAAACTAAAAGTTAGATCCAAAAATATAAGACTTAGCAAATTATTTCACCAATCCTTTCAGTAAATGCCACAGAAAGGAAGAAAAACAAGGTCTCAGGAAAATAAGAGAAGTTGCCACAGATAGAGAAGAAACAAAACGCACAACAAGAAATGCTAATCAAAAACCATAACATGCAGACATTTAACCACAACAGATTTTTGTGTGGACAGACAGTAAATGTCTGCTAACACCTAAGGGTGTTATCTTACCTCTAACATTTCTTAAGCCTCCCACAGAACTGACTGTCCAAAAGCTATTTTACCATCTCATACCTCCTTGCGTTCTCACATATCCCTTAGCTGTTTATGGGATCTCCTTCCTCCCTATCTCCTTATTTCTCCAACTGTACCATTGCCTTAATTTCCTCACTTTGTCTTTCAGCAAGCATTTCCCCTATTAGACCTGTGATGGCAACAGTACAATTGTCTTCAATTATGTTGTGAGACACAGTCCTTTACTTTTGCCCCTCCAAGCATATCTTTCCCCCACATCCAGGGTAGCTGCATACAATCACATCCTAAAAATTCACCTTTGCAGTAATGGTGACCGCTACCCAGATCCAACTGGAGGTTCATCAGGCAAACTATTTTCCACCTATGCAGACTTTTCGGTCTGGATCATTTTTCTATTTCCTCCCCTTCATCTCCCCATCACGTCACGCAAACACATCAGCAGCTTGCCTTAACCCTTGACTTCCCAAACAATTTTACCACTTCTAAGTATCTGTAGAACATCTAACAACACAGTAACTACCCAAGTAGCTGGCCATGACACAGTATCAAAATACAAACAAACCATTAGTTTCTTTGCTGACACGCTGAATAGATTCATCCGTATCTCAGAGCAACGCATAAATCTGGGGATTAATTGTAGCTTATAGGATATAATGAAAGCTATACTCAGGTTTTGCAAATAATGCTGTATAAACTATAATTATATTTATAAAACATTGTTTTAGAATGACAGCTTTCCCCAAATTCATCACTATGATCATTCATTTCAACCTCTTTACTTAGTATTCTGGTCCACAGAGACCAGATCCAAGAGTCACTCGGAAAGAAGCCGGTTTTGCTGGCAAACTGGCAAATGGCTGCAGAACCCTTTAAACAGCTTACAGAAAAATCCCCCTGAATTCCCCATTCCTTTAATGATGTAGCTAAAGTTTACTTCGTAAGTCCACAGGAAATAGTCTGCCTCCATTTTAACAGTATCCTAAAACAGCAGGTGAGAGACAGGGAGGGATGTATAAACAAGGAAACAGATTAAAAAGAAGTTTCTGTATGAAACAAAGCAAATGCAAGGCATGACTCCCCCCAGCCCCCAAACCCACATACAACCTGCACCTACCACTGCACATCCACCTAACTTGAAAATTTTTCAAACACCTCATAACAGTGTATGATAAGCTGGAATGACAAAAAGGGCATCATCAACATATTTCCAAGTATTACCCAACATCGTATTAATCCGTATCAATGCAGGGATCCAAATTTTTTCGGCCATTTCTAGAGCTGAGGCTTCCATCACCTACTTTACATACAAAAATTATTAAACACACCCTAGTCCATTGACTGTAGGTATTTATTGTTGCCTCAGAACATTATTAAAAGTCCATGAAATGGCTTTCTGAATTCCCCTCCTATAGCCTGAAACTTGAGCAATAATTTTCCAATGGAGTCTAGCACTTTGTCACGTCTCCACGGTTCTAGTTCCCAAGTGACTCCCCTTTAGTGTCATTTACAGGGTTTTGTCATTTCACTTTTTCACAATGAAAAAAATTATCCTAGAGTAGGCTAGGATGCTCTCCTGAATAATGAAGCATGCTTCTTTCAAACTTGCAGCATGGGAAATGATTTTCCCCTTAGCAGTTGAAGAGAGCGCTTGGTTAGTTACCATCTTCTTGAAGACTAATTTATCTTCATTTTTAAACTTATTATATTTAGTGTACCATTATTCTCATTGGTTCATATCATTATTTGGAGAGTACGTTCTTGACCCTCAATCCACCCCATAATTCTTCTTTTCTGATATTCAACTGTGCATTTCTACTAAGAAATGCTATGATCTCCTAATTACTTTGTCACATTTTTTATTCACTTTTACAAGTGCCACTTCTGTCCAATTTTAATTTAATGAAAGTAATAAAAAAGAGAATAGTCAACTGACTACAACTAGTCAGAACAGCAAAAAAGAAGAAAGGTGTAAAGTTCCTGAATTGTTCTGACAGGGATTTTCCACTAAATGCAGCATCCTCCATTTTAATTCTGGGCTACTGTAAAGCAAATTATATTATTTCTGCTTTGCTGAACATAACTTTAGGATATTAATAAGTATCATAGGTAAATAAGCACATGTAAATTTTCAGAGATTAGGCATTAAACAAATTACAATGCAACTGTAGCACTCTAGCTTATGGTTACTTTTATTATCATCACCCAAAAACCATCTCTAAATTGCATTGTTCTCTCAAGAATCCAACCTCTTACTTTTTTTAAGACCTAATTTGTCTCATACTGAACTTTAACAATCTAATTTAACTTCTAAAGCTAGAAGACTATCAAACTCATTTCTCCCTTTGATTTTTACCTACTTTAAAGCTTCCAGTAACAATCTTATAATCTTCAAAAGGAAGAAAAAAAACCAACAAAAAACCCCTGTTTTAATTCAGTTGATTTGCTGTAGTAGAAGAGAAAAATGATGCTTCAATATGTCACAAAACTGACTAACAGTGCACGAGTTCTTCTGGAGATCTCAGAAATCAATTTTACAAAGCCTTCTTCCCCTGTCCCCGAGATATTTACACTATAATCCTTCTTTCCTCCTCTTATACTTAGCTTCTTTCACATATTTATGCACTTTCTCTCTTCAGTTAGGGAATCTGTGATAAAATACAACATTCCTAATTCTCACAACATCAAATAGCTGCCAAACACATTTGCAAAAAGAGGAGCTACTTCTCAGTGTCTGCTCAAGACACATCTTGTCTCTCAGCCCTGTCAGTTACACCGGGATGGTCTTAATTCATCCTTAGCACACAATATGGGTGAGGAAGCTAGAAATGTGCAGCACAGCCAAGTGCTGTGCCACCAGCATAGTAAATTCCTGATCTTTTCTGGAGGTTGGACAAGATTATACATAACTAGTAAGCCTATCACTTGAGAATAAAATCATCTTCCTATAATATCAGCCGTAACAGTATAAAATTTCCTAAGTGGCATATTCATGATTGGTGACTGGCGGAGACCACTATAATCGAGGCAGGAACTGAGTCTAATAAGTTCTCCCTTTGCAATTATGTGATTAAGTAAGATTTTTGAAGTGTGTGCATGAGGAGGGGCAGAGAAACAACTCCACAATTTTTTCTTTATAGTAAGACAAAATGTCATAGATAATGGAATTTCTGGTTAATATCCAAAGACACAATTGTTCCAATGCTACTGGAATCACTGTTATTCTAGTTAATGTCATAATTGAGAATGCAGCATTAATAAAACCTTGTATTTTTTCAATGTCAAAATTAGACAAAGTTGTAAATACCGATGCTAACAAAAAAAAAAAAGGCTGTTTCCTTCATTTTGACTTCAAGGTCAAGAAGCTATTTTTCTTTTTAAAACCTAATTGTACATTGGTACTCTAGTAAAATATCTTGAACAAAGAATACAGAGCACCATTTAATTTAACTTTACTGACTGTTTAGAGAATATAGTTCCCAAATTACATATTCAGCAAGGATTTAAATTTTTCTGTGACCTCTTGTGAACAAGAAAGTTATCTGAGCCATCTTACTTTTACTCTTTAGGGGGACACTCTTTTCTTGAAAGTACAGAATTTAAAGACACGCAGAATCAATGTCAGTAAATAGTAAATATTCTGATGGGCTTTATGTAAAAAAGCAGTAAAGCCAAAAACATGAGTAGAGAGCCTCCATCTAATCATTGAAATGTGCTACACTTGGCACTTTTGAGATATTCTGCCTAGAGTTTCTAAAAGCAAAACCTCATCTCAAAACAGTGACTGAATTGGGGTTGCTGCAAGTTTAGTCATTTATGGGCAAAAAAATCTCATTTTACTAAAAGTAAGCACTTAAAGAAAATAATCTAGTGGACAACAAGGAAATTATTTTTTACTGACATAAAAGCATAGCTATTATGACTCATAAGTACATGACTTTGTTCTTCATTAAGTGTAATACATAATAAATACATTGTCAGTTCTACCGCTTTATGCCTCTTTCACTTACAAGTCAAGGACAAGTAAAAATATTTCACATATCCACGAAGGCAGAAAAAAAAAAATCATGCTCCCAGTGAGTGACAGGGCCAGATTGTTCCTACTTCTCAATGAGGTTTCCTACCTGTATGATTCAGGAGAAAACAACCCATACACATTTATATATCCACACACATGGAAAAAAACCTTCAGATCTAAGCATGATGGTGTGGGATTTTACAGAAGTAGTTAAAACACCATCATTGAAATTTAAAAAAAAAAAACCAGCAACAAAACAACATCAACAAAACCAAACCAAATGTAGGAACTTCACCATATAGGAGGATTTTTTGAGTTTTGATTTAGACTTCTGGTATATCAATTCAAGGCATCTCTCAACCAGAGTAGCAAAAACGTCCAAGCATTTTTACATCAGCACTCTTCTGAAACACACAGGGAAGCCTTAAACTTTCTGTTCAAACCTTGATCCCAGAAACAGCCCATTGTTACCAGCTGAATGCACACACCCATTTCCCATGCAGAATTCTTAGAACTCAGAAGAAATTATCAAAAAGCTTTGCATATTACATCATTTTGCTAAGTTTTATCCCTGCATGAAAAAAGAGAAGCAAACCAGCACACCTCATTTGTATTTCCAAACATAGAGCAAGATTGCTGGTGTCATTTGTGACTTTCAGGCAGTACTATTAAGTATCAAGTAGTTAAGTAAAAAATAAACAAGAGTCTCAATAATGAAACAGGGGATAACAACTGGATACCATGGAAAGATTTTTCACTGCATTTGAAAAAAGAATTTGTATCCCCCAAACTTCCTATATAAAAGGCAAATTTCTCTTAACAAAAATCAAAGATCAGGACAGCTGTGGAAAAGTGCCCTTCTATTTGCACCTGCAACATCTTTTTTTCATACCTCAGTTATGATAAATCATTGTAAATGTGCAAGAGTAAAGAAAACTCAGTATCTAAAACAACAAAGAAATGCAATACATTAAGTGTTGTAAAGGTTTCGATTGATTAATTTGGCTGCATTACTACTTGAAATAAGTTGTCTGCTGAACTCAGTATTCCTAATTACACAACCCCACACTGTGTGCTTTCAGTTCTATACATTGCTATTTAGAGTCAGCAATCACCATTTGAGAATGAGAACTCGTTGTCTGAAGAATGTTAATGGATGATAATTCTAAAGTAAAATGCACGAAGAATAAACAATAGAGCTTAATATGAAGAAATCAGATAAACTAAATCTAGAGCACAAATAATCTGGAATAGAAAACACTCATATGATTTATTAGGTCCAACAAAGGAAATTGGAAACCTCACATCAAAATCTCACATCAAGGCCCTCAATCAAAATCCCCACAATCATTTAAATGGAAAAATCTACCTAACTTATCTTCTATCATTAGTTTTAAAAAATCACCTAAGGTTTGTGAAAAAAAGTCAAATTTTAGCAGTCTTATTTCAATCCAGAAGAATTGGGAGAACTAAGCAATCCTGGAATCCTCTCCCTAGTACAACCAGAAGGCAGAACAGCAGGAACACACATCTCTACACCTGTTCACAGATGTACAAAGCCTGAACCTCACTCCTTAATTGTTATACTCTTGGACTGTATTTCCATGAAAGAACAGACTAACATTTACTAGACAAAATAATATTTATTTCAATTGGCACCTCAGATTTCTTGTCAGAGAGAAAAATCACTCCCTTCCCCAAGTGATGCAAGTGGATTTTTCAAGCCTCATGATAGAAAATCTTCACACCTGCCTCACTCAGGAATTGCACAGAGATCCTTAATCTCAATAGTTATGCACTTACAGTAAAGTTAGATAAGGAGTATCCCTACTAAGGAAATATTTAGATAAGAAGCTGTAGCTCTCTGTGGGCATACCTGCATTTCACATATTTTCTCATATGAAAAATAACACTATATACAAACTTCATCTGCAGTTTTAAGTAAAGTTTGATGCCAGCATATTTTGAAAGACATTTACTTGCACTTTCAAAAGCAAACATCAATAAACATTATGCTAAAGTAACAGGAATATATTTTATTTGCCATGCTTTGCATTCATCAGCCAAGCATAAGGTTTATTTTGCTGCTTTTCTTAACATGAATGCAGGTTGACTTCTAACCAAGATAACCTAAGGATATGACACAAATGAGGTATAGGTAAAAGTACTGCAGATTTTTTTTAGAAATGCTTGTGTTGATAATTCCAACTGAAAGTGTCTACACATAGCTAGAGGTTTGAACTTTACACATTCAAAAATATTGAAACACTTGTACAAGTTGAGCATATTTAAAAAGGACTTACTTTTATTGTAGCAGGTTGCTAGTACACCTTTATCTGCAGGACTTGTACTAATGTGCCAAATTTCACCCACTTGATGAAGGAGAACATTTTTGTTTATAATGTTATTTTCATCATCAAAATCTATGATGTGAATCTGCAAATACAATAAAATAGAACATTAGAGTTTCAAATGTTTTCCTGTGGGTCTTAATTATACACAATGACTACATGGAACAATTTAATGAGATTTTTACAACCAATACCTACTTTAATTAATTGCTATACTAACAATTTACTATATCAATGATTTCATGCAGGATTAACTTTTCTAGGAAAACACAAGCAATTTCCCTGTTTGAGGAAATATCATGCTTATTCTCAATTTTTAAGTTAAAGTTTGAAGGTGATTTTTCATTTTATGGCTAATAGCAAATAAGCCACGTATTACAATTCAACACTTCTTACAGCAATAAACAAAAATAACAACATTACAATCCTTAGTCTAAATGTCTGCACCAATTCTTTATCCAAATAATCTAATTCAAATCATCTGCAAAGAAAGGAGAGAGAAGGAAAGGACTTTTCTTTGAAGCAAGTACTTTACACTCAGTAAGAAACTTTTTGAAAGTTCCCTTTAGCAGTCACATATCTTTACCAAGATACAAATCTACTCCTTTTCATACTATATGGAAACATAAAGTACTGAAAGATGAAGAAAAATAATAATATTTAAATATACAGATAATATTTTTAAAAGACAGAACTAAGTTTGCTTCTTATTATTTTCATTTTGTTTGTTGCAGGTTTCTTTGCTATGCTTTTTTTTTTAAGTTCTAAGACATAAGACTGAAAATAACTTGAAGAGTTCTGAGAATGTGATGAGGAAAGAATAAATTACATACTTGGATGTTTCCAATGCCTACAATAAACACATTAAGTTTAAGAACAATGAAAGTACTGAGGACAAAAGTTCCAAAACTACACTATGTAGAACACAGTGCTACTACTAAAACTATTTGCAGCATGTTATGAGGACCAAATGCCAAGTACTATACACTATTAATATGTCAAATATTAACATAATGTAAAATCTTATAAAAACTTTCCTTTCCTTGGAAATATTAGTATTAATAGTAAAATATTTTCACTGAAAATATATTCTCCTATGAATACCTAAAGTCACTTTATACAGCAAAACACCTCAATGAGGCAAAAGTTATCAGGCCAGCTGTAAAATTAATGCTCTTTCATTTGCACTACACTTGCCCATGACCAGAAGGGAAGAAATAATCTGCACATGATAAAACCTCCCACTGTGCAAGACTTAGTTAAGTATTAAGTGTTGCAAGAAAGCTCATAAGTTTGGTCAGGTAACGAAGAAAGTTTTAAGCAGATGTAGAGAACCTAGTGCTGAATTAAGTTATAATAAGCTGAGGCCTAGGGCATTTATTGGGGATTGAGGAACTAGCTGAGAAGAAATGATGGCCTGAGGCACAGCTAAAGGCTAATAACCTCCATACTTTTGTGAATACACTATAAATTGTCCTGCATTTCTATTGTTTATGTTATTCACTGGAAAAAGAAAAGCATAATCAAAGTTGAAACATATGCAAACATTTCTAAAATACATAGCATATACCAAATAAACTTACCAAAATCAGAAAATTTAAATTATTAAAGAGCTGTTGGCTATCAACTGATAAATGAGAACCACTCTTCAACAACAATTTTGTATCAGGATTTAATTAGTTGAGCAAGTTGTAAAACCGTCACAGAAATCAGTTTAAAAAACCCCACATTATAACAAAATATTTGAAGAGCAAGAGACAGCACAATCAAAAATATAATTGTGTGCACTGAACTTTAAGTGTGTCTGCCACTTCTTTTGTTACTCTTTGCCTAAGTATTACTTGAAATGTAAATAAACTGAATACTCCATTCCGCTTATGCCTTAGCGTAACTTTTCTTGAGTCTCATCCAGTATTGCCATTGAGTAATGAACTCAAAACCTCACTGGGAATTGACAGCTTACATGCCCCAAAGCTATGGTTCCAAGTCATTTTGTGCAGCCCACTACAGGCCATTTTCAAAAGAGTTGGTCACTCTATTCAATGCCAGGGACTTCTGTGGTGGGTGTTAGCCTCTGTCCCACCCAGACACCTGCTCTCCCCAAGAAAGACAGGGGAGAAAGCAGGAAGAATAGGAATTAGATAGTTTATGTAGCAAGCTACAGACAGGGAGGTCACTTACTAACTAATATTTATGGGCAAAACAGACTCGACTTGGGTGAATGAATTAGTTCATTGGCATTTAATTAGTTCATTGGCAGTTAAAATAAACAAGTACCTTCTCTCCTCCACTTTCCAGGCTGACCGTCACCCCAGACTCCTCTGATCCTTTCAAGCAGGGCAGGGGGATGTGGGGCAGTGGTGGTTATGGGTGCTTTCTCTCTGATGCTCTTTGCATCTCACTCTTTTCCTCTGCTTCAGCACAGGGACTTCATGGGAAACTGACTCACCTGTGTCCTGAAGTGGATTCACTGGAACTAGCCATGTCTGGCACAGGCAAGCCCTGGCCTCTTCTCAGAGGCCACCACTGCAGCTCTCCTGCTACCCAAGCCTTGCCACCTGCACTCAGTACAGCCTTCTAACCCCTTCAGCCTCAAGAACTTGTTTCAGTATGACTTCTACTGAAATTCAGTCACAAAAATTAAATTTGCTGTACAATTACAACTCATCCACTTAACTTCAGAAGAAACAGCCAAATAGAAACTGAGCCATGAAAGTCACTCAAATTTTAGTTTGAATTGTTTGAATGATCAGAAAGGACACAGCTGATTTCCAATAATGAATATTGAAAAATCCAGTTTATGAAGCATCACGTACACTGAACTTTGCATGTACCAGGAGTCTCATTAGATGCAATTAAGGCTTAAAGACTTTTGTTTTACTTTGCATCTCTTCAGGGATTTAAAGATAGCTCCAGAACATCTATAGACTCAAATTAACAAAAATATGGCAGTTTATTTACTAAACCAATCTGATTTAGTAATACAGTTTAGAAGAGCGGTAAGATTTTCAGAAAATACACACAGCTTTCATTCACCTACATTTCCTGCCAATGTCTTTACATTCTACCCACAGAAGTCTTCAACTTGACTATCAGTGTTCATATTCA
>VXAX01001251.1:1169202-1231060 GCA_013399835.1 Leptocoma aspasia | reverse complement strand
TGGCCCGGGGCGCGCGCAGGCGCAGTGCGGGGGGAGCGGCGGCGGACGCGGAGGTGACGGGACGGGACGGGACTGGACGGGAGTGATGGAATGGAAAGGAAATCCCATTCCGCCCATTCCGGGGCGTCCGGGCGTGCGGGTGCTCTCTGGGGCGGTCTCGGGGCTGTGCCGGGGAGGCCGTGAGGGAGGCCGGGCCCACCTCCGCCGCGGGTGCCCGGCCCGAGGCTGCGGGGGCTCGCAAGCGGCGCTGCCGCCGCCCAGCGCTGCTCCGGCTGAGCCGGGCCGAGCTCGGCAGCTGCGCTGGTGACAGCCGTGAGCCCACGCTTCCCGCTGCTCAAACCGGGACCTGGCGGGTCTTTGCGACCGGGAAAGCCGGTGCTAAGTCGCTGGAACAGATTGCCCTGGGAAGCTGGGGAGATCCCAGACCCGGAGGAACTTAAGGCCAGGTTGGATGGGGCTCTGAGCACCCTCGTCTAATGGAAGGTGTCTGTCCCTGCCCGTGGCAGGGGGTTTGGAATGAGATGATCTTGTAAGGTCCGCTTCCAAACCGAACCATTCTCTGATACTTTTCTATGCTATTGTTTTATGTATGATTAGTGGGAGGCATTTGGTTTTCAATCTCAATAGTTTTACAACATAATAAATTGAGAAAATGTTTTTAGAATCAATTCTGTGATTAGACGTTAAATGAAAAATGTCAAAGGGAAGATGTGAAATAATGAAATTACTATGATTTCAAAGCAAGAATTTCACTATTTGTATGATATTTAGGAGTTTCACTTTGACGCCTGAGCAATATGCAAGTAATAAAACTAATTCTTGTTTCGATGGGGGCTTCTCCTTTTTCAGTTACTATGGAGAATAATGAAAGCAATGCTAAGGATGCAAAGAGCACCTCAGGTGAAGATGACAGCAGAGACATAGTTGAGCAGAAAACTCAGGAAGAAGTTCTCTTTCACGAGGAAACCATTGATCTTGGTGGAGATGAATTTGAGTCTGAAGGGAATGAAACTGTATCAGAGGATTCAAATAATTTTGTAGATAAACTTAATGAGCAAATGATGGAGAGTGTCATTATTTCGGATTCTCCAAACAATAGTGAAGATGACACAGGTGAACTTGGTTGTCTTCAGGAAATAGTAGACCAGATGGAAGCTAAAGATAATCAAAAAACACAAACAGAAGTGGATAAAGAAGAGTTTTTAAGTAATGAGAGTGAAACTGAACATGAAGAAACCCCTAAAGACATTTCTGAGATTGGAACAGATGATCAGGCGTCTTTAAAGGAAGACTCAATTCAGGAAGCAGTGAAGGAGGAACCAAAGTTGGGAAACAACATTCCTGTTGAAACAAAACCAAATCATATTGATGAAAGCACACCTGAGGACCAAATGTTGTCACCCAGTGCTGCCAAGCCATCTTCTGAGGCTGAGCCCATTCCTGTGTGCACCATCTTCAGCCAAGCAAACAGTGCTAGCTCCCAGCCACAGTTGTTCCTGCCTGACGGTTTTGAGCCTCAGATGGTGAAGTCTCCCAGTTTTAGTAGTATAATAGAGACTCCAGTGAAGTATAATCCACAGGTGGTTCAGCCAAGTCCTAGTCTAAGCAAGTTCTTTGGTGACACTGTTAACACTAATACTTTAGCTTCTGATTTTTTTGACTCATTTACAACGTCCAATTTTATTTCTGTTAGCAATCCCAATGCAAGCTCTTCAGTTCCAGAGCAAATGTCCTCTATTTCTAATGGTGATGGTTCTTCATCCAACCCTGCTTTCCCTGTGCGAAATGGGAGACCTGAAGCAGGTGGTCCCCCATCCTCTCTAGAAACAGCTCAATCCCCCAAGCCATTCTCACAAATCCAAGCTGTTTTTGCTGGGAGTGATGACCCCTTTGCCACAGCCTTAAATATGAGTGAACTAGATAGAAGAAATGATGCTTGGATTCCTAGTGAGGAGACAAGAAATGTTCTCATTTCCGTTGCCACCCAACAATACAGCGCCGTGTTCATAGACAAGGAGAATCTCACCATGCCTGGATTAAAATTCGATAATATCCAGGTAAGAGTCTATCACTACATCTTCCTCTATGATTATATTTTAGAAATGCTGTAGAAGATCTGTCCAATAACCTGTATATCACAGTACTTCTTATTGTTGCTGATGGTCACCTTGTGTGTATTACTTCAATCCTGATTAGAAAATGCAGTATCACTGATGCCTTGTACAGGAAGAGGCTAAAACCAGGTCTCATTTATTCATAGTGACATTTGTTTGAGACATTGAAAACCAGTGTTGACAGTTTCCATAGGAGCCAAAGCTGTTTGTATTTTTAAGTACTTTATTTCTGGTCCTCTGAGTTAGTAAGATAATACTCACATTTGGAATATATACGCACCCACTAAGCTGTGCTACAGAGTGTTTGTGGAGTTCCCTGTTGCAATCGAGTGGGAAATAATTTCACTCATATTCACAGTGGTCTCAATAATGTTAACACTGACTTAAATGGCATCATTTCTATCTTCCCTAAGCGATGGAAAGGTATAACATCTAAGAAAGATTGAGTGCTGCAGCAAGCTGCTGGGGAGGGATAACCCCAAAATTAAAAGACTAGAGGAGATCACAAAGCAAACAACATAGTAGTGAAAAGTAATTTTTTGTCATCTATCAATTTCTAACAGGTGAGAAGGCACAAAGCAATTTTTTCAGAATTTGGGAAATTTTACTCACATCTATTCAGCATATCTCATGAAGTAGTTTTATCCTGGCTGCTCAGCCAGGCTAACCATCATGATGTTTTGGGTTTTTTTTTTGTGAAACAGGCTAATCCTACTATTTGATATCTATGCCTCTGGATAATAGAGTTGTTGTGTAGATAGATGGTGTTGAAGGTTTGGATACTTTAATCCTTAATTATGCATAACAAAGACCATCCGTCAATAGTCAAATAGAAGCAGAGAGCAGTCTGCAGTAACTTCCCAATCTGCAGGAGCTATCAGAAGAGTTTCTGGAGTGAATCAGGTCCAGACTTACAGATGAATCATCTGAAAAATCTTGGGTTTCTGTCACAAGCAATAAATACCTGTTTAGACATATGCCACACTGATGCTGCTTCTTGGGTTTGCTTTATCTTAAAACATTAGTTTGTTATCACAGAACTAAATAATTAGCATGAAAGAAAACACTGTAACAGGAAGCTATTTCTCCTCCAGTTGTCCCCAAAATATCCCTTAGACCTTGATGAGTTATTCCAGTGTGTGCTCTTTCTCTCCTGACAGCTAATCAGTTAGACAGATGGAGTGATTCCTTCTGCAGTCTCCAAGGATGATGGTCTCCTTTTTGCAAACTTCCTTTTTTAGAATAATTCTCTTTCACCTTCGTCAGCCCAGTCAGGGATTAAAGGCTTGTTTCTGCTGATGATTCCCTAAATCTGGGCATGTGCAAATATGCAGGTCTGCCATTTAGTGCATAATTGAAGGGAAATGTTTGACAGTGTCCATGTGATGTATTTCTACGGAAGACCTGATGTAAAATCATCAATGGAATTAAAGGAAATCCTGCTGCTTTCTTCATTGATTATATTTTATAAGAGTTTCCTAGACATGTCCACAGGGACAAGTTTTGAAGTACTTTATGTTTAGAAAACTTTCCTCACTTTCAGTTACTGTTCTGAAAGTGCAGGCTTTTCTGTGGCCTGAGTGCATGCCTTGACTGATTTGACATCCCCTAGCTTGGTATCATTGTTCCATAGTATTGCAAATTGTGTATTTACCTGAAACTGTAATTGTAGAGTGTTTGAAATGTCAGCTGAAACATTGTGGGAGGTATGTTTTCAGTGTTAAAGCTGCTTCCAGCAAGGGTCATTACAGGTTTGGTGTGAATAGTTTGCTAATGCTGAATGTTAATGCAAGATGTTAAACCAAGCTACATGCAGTGGACAGAGGAGTTGATTGAAAAATGTATTTGCAGTGAGTGAACTTTAAGTGTGGTTCAGGGAAGGTCTGAAATTTCACATGGCATGTTTTGATGAGCTTGTGACTTTATTTTTTGCCCTGCTTGCTCAGAAAGTGTATTGTAAGACAAGTCTTATGTCAATAAATCACACCAAGAAAAATACTGAATGATTTTTTTTCAGCTGCATGCTACTTTTTGGCAATCATTTAAAGAACATTGTTTTTTAAACTTATCTTGGGTTGTATATGGTAAAGATTGTCTCTAAGTGTGTGTGTGTGTGTGTGTGTATATATATATATATGTAGCAGTGTTCTCCAAGTGTCAGAACAAATCAAAGTGCTGCTTTTTATGCTCTTTCCATTATGCCTTTTTCATGAGTTGTTCTCTTCTGTCATTGTCCTTTGTTTCATTACGTTCATTTTTACTGATTCCTACACCAAAGGAATGTTTGTTGGATCCAAAGTACTGTTAGGGGGATTTAAAAATTCTTCTGTATTTATGTCATTTTGCACACACTGTCTTTTCTTACTTCTTTGGGCTCTTGTGTCAGAAGGGCAGATATGTTGTTTATTCGTAGGGTGACGTCATTAGAACTAAAAAATTTCCATGTAGTGGAACAGTAGTTCTCATTCCTTAAGAAACTAGATAGAAAACGCAAATATATTTCCCATCACTATCCATGGGGAAAGTTGAAACACTTAATGTCAATTGTCTTTGTCATAGCTAAGCTCTACGGTTATTATATGCAGTTCACTCTCTTTTTAGGCAAAAAGCTATTGAGCTCAGATGCCTGCAGCTAGTTCTTTTGAAATTTAAAACACTTGTTGAAGGGTTGCTGTTTACTTTGGTTTTATGATCTCTCAAAATTTATTTCCTGTGTATATTTAAGGCTAACTTACTGTGTGCATATTCATCTTTGATGAGTAGATCATGCACCTTTCAATGTTAACAAACATTACAAAACCTGTAAAACTTTCTGGTTTTTATAAGATCTTTGAGGAACGTTTTATAAGATCTGTGAATGACAATAGGATAAGGAACAAATAAACCTGAATGTGTCAATGGTCACTGAAACCTATACATGGAAGAAAAAATACAGCAAATTATATGGAGTGAATGTAGAAGTTTTCATTCCAATGCTGTATATACACATGCAGTTAAATTTATTATACACGTAACATACTGGAAAATACGTATTTCTCTAGAGGAAAGAGCTCTTTTGCTCATTTTTAATTCTACATTTTATTTTGCTGAAATAATGTTTTAAATAGTCTCATTATCTGTTTTCTTTTTCTGTTTCATGAACACCAAGGGAGATGCAGTAAAAGACCTAATGCTTCGCTTCTTGGGGGAGCAGGCTGCAGTGAAGAGACAAGTTTTAAATGCCAACTCTGTAGAGCAGTCATTTGTAGGCTTGAAACAGTTAATTGTAAGTAACAATCATCATTTAATATATATTTAATGTTGTTTTTCGCTCAAGATAATTGGGAGCTACTAACTGAGGAGAAACTGGGAAAAAATCTGTGTATTAGTCTGTTCCTGATCCTTCAATAGTAGTAGCCAAACTACAATAGTCTTTAATGGGAATGACCCTGGGATTTAACTAACTTAAACCACATATTAAACATTTTTTTACATGCAAAAGTTACAAAAAAAATATTTTAAGTGGCTGAGAGTTTTTATGTGATACAAGTGGTTGCAAAAGGGATTTTAATCATGTTTTTGTTTACCTGTGTGTGTACTTAAGTTTTCACCTGAGTGTTTCACAAAAAGACATAGAAGTTGTAAATGGCAAGCCAAACCGGTATGATAATTTCAACTGCCTAATTTTTTACTTCAGTGCAGAAAATTAAAGCAAATTACTTCCAGAGGAAAGCTTAACTTAATCTTTCATTAATGTAAATATTTCTGTTCCTAAAATAGTTGTGTCTAATAGCCTCGTAAACCTTGCCTTCTTCCTTTAACCATTGTGTTCCTGTATAAAATTCATTACTATTACATGACTGAGCCTTACTTAATCTGATGACATAACAAGATGTTTTGGACTTACTTTATTTTTGGAAAAATGGATGAAAAATTACTGAGGAAAAGTAGTGAGGAATTATCAGGACAGGCTGTATTTAGTATTTAACATCTTTTAATTTAATCGTGTGACTTTACATGTAAAGCTCCAAAAGAGACAACTTTTTTGTCATGTTAGGAATAGTCTAGGAGGTCTCAACAAGCACTGTTAAAGGAATTCAGAGGTAATTTTACAAACTAAACATGAAAAAACAGATTGTGATCTGCATCCTAGACGCGTGTTTTTCTGTTTATCTCAATATTTTGCTTGACTTGAGAGGGGCAAAAAATCTTATGCAAAAGTCTTGTACCCATCAGTGTCATGATCAGGAAAAGCTTTTTTTTCCACATTTACTTTCCATCTTCTGGAAGAGAATTTTTCATATGTGGGAAATGCTTTTCTATTTAGCCTGGTAGCGGTGTCTATGCAAGATGTTCTTCTATGCTGCAGACCATCTTGTACCTTAATTACAAAGCTGCTGCTGATATTTGCTTTGAGCCTGCTCTCAAGCACCAGAAGAGTAGTGTTAAAGCTTTTAGGCCCATGGCAGTGAAGCTAGGAGGCAGTCTGCAGCTATAGGATATTTTGTTCCTTATGGCACTTACGGTTACTTATGTTACTTACATTTTTTTAAAAAAAAAACCTGCCTTATTTAGAACGGTGGGGTTTTTTTATTAAATAGAAACCATTCGGGTAGAAGTTATATTGTTCTTTGGTTTTCAAGGCTTTCAGCTATTAGCTGTTGTTTGGTTTTGAGTATGCAAAATAACTTTCTCATTTGTAGAACTTGTTTCTTTTTATGATGAGAATTAGTTGGTCTCTTTTTCTTCCCTTGCAAGCATTGCATTTCTTCTTAAAGTCTAAATGTGGAAAATTTATTTCTGATTTACTATAGTCTTTAAAGTTAAAGGGATTACAGACTTAAAAACATTAAAATCCTATGCTAAATGATATTAACTAAAAACATATATGCTTTTTACATATGTAATAGGCCAGAATGACATATAATAAGTACTCTGTTACTAGTCACAAATTTTACTTTGTTTATGAGTGAATTTGTGACCAAATACGTTCAGCAAATAAATCTTTTAATGCAAAGGACAACTTACAGGCAATATTTATATTAAGATCTAGTTTAAAACTAGTGAATATTGGGAATATTGCTGTGCAGTTTCCATAAAGTTAAGATTCTTTTCCTTAGCAGTTTATTTGGTACCCTTTTGCACCACACATGAACATGAGATTTTTTGTCACTCAATTCAATCCCTTGCAGCAATGCAGAAGAGCGTATTGTGAATGCATTTGCATTGCAGAAGAGAAATGCTTAGAATTAGGATAAATTTCACCTTCAGACAGATAGCTATTATTTAGGTAATGTTTCCTCTAAATATGGAATAATTTCTTCAAGCTACTAGACCAAGAGTTACTAGCTGCATTTTCTTAACTCACGTGTAAGCGCTCTACCAATATAATTTACAGGGGAGAAGCATGTCACAACTAGTGGAGGAGGACAGTTTAATCACTTTAATGGTGTTACAATGTAGGGTTAATGACTCCCTTTGAGTCTATTTTATAAAAGTCATATACTGTTACTTCTGCACGTGAGTAATGTGCTTTTGCTTATATTTTCAAATACAACAAACCAGGATACAGTGGTATAACATACATATTCACTTTAATAAGTTATAAATAATCCTTAAAAATAGGGGAGGGGATTGTTCCTTTGTTTCTGAGTCTGAGTGATTTCCTACATTTTTATAGCTGATATTAGAGAAGGTGGGAGTAGCACAAACTGTAAATGTGTGCTTTTGGGAAGAGGTTGCATTTCTGTTCTAAGAAGCAACTATTTATTATATAAAACTTCAGTGGTTTTCCTGAGAGACTGAATAATGTTATAAATTGTTTGTGTGTATCAGAGGAGTTCCTTTCTCATCATTGAACACATTTTCTGTAGATTTCCAGTCTGCGTGCCTCTCTTTGCTTGACAGAAGAATTAAATTTGAAATCTGTTTTACTATGCTGTTTCACTGTCTGTATGTAAACCTCCCCCAGGATTCCTGGGGTTTTTTTAAGAACAGAGAAGTTCTGCAAGGGCTGATGCATTGTCTGGTGGGTGGCTGATCTGCTTGGCCTAGCTTTGATGTGTGTACAGCAGTCGGTACTGAGATGGTTTGGATTTTTAAATTTTGGTTATGTATATGGATTTAAAAAAATCCTTTCACTAGATAAACATCTAGTCTAATAGTGTTTAAAAACTACAGAAGTCATGCAAGCTGGTGGCTTTCATTAAAAGAACAGCTCCATAGTTTTGGGGGGAGTGGAAAAATGATACTAACATTGTGTGGAGAGTAGTTCTCTTCTTCCAGGCTGCTGCTGTGCTAGTGAACTATTTAGCAATAATATTTGGCTGACAGTATTTTTTCTTAGAGAAATTAGTGTTTTCACACAATTACAGCTAGACAACCATATCCTGATCATCACAGAATAATTATTTTTGTCTTTGAGAATGTTCTTCAGTATTTTTTATGCTATATCTGAAGCTGTAGTGTCCATATTTGCTTTGGTCTCTACTTATGACTTACAAACAAAATTCAGGTATAAGGAACCTGGATTTTTAGAACTTTGTGATTGTAGGCCACAGGAAGCACAAAAGGGACCTGCATGGTTATGAGGGATGTTTGAAATGGATAAAGATTTCTGGTAGACTGGCAACTCTTAAGTCTGGTACAATTTGCCTAAGACAATAATTTTCCAGTTAATGTCAAATTAGAGTTGTACTGCCAGCAGCCTTCTATTAAGCTTCCATAGCGAATTATGCTCCATGACCAGCAAGCAGCTCTAATTTTGAAATAATTTCAAATATTGTGTTTCATTTTCCAGCAAAGACTGTTTTCACAATAATTGTCAGACATGTTTCTCTTGGCTGTCTCGTTGGATACAGTTTTTTTTCTCCATGCCTGAAATAGAATTTAAAAGATTGTAGCAACTGAGTTGGTCCTAAATGATCCATTATTATTTTTTGATCGTGACTCTTATTTAAGAAGAGAAATTGAGCAGTTTTAGAGTCTGTGTTTGCTCCTGTCCTAAGGATAATAAGAGTGTAGTTTGTCTGTCCAGAAGAGGAATGAATTTCAGGTGATCCATGTCAGTATATTTCAGCTTTTCTA
The DNA here is from genome assembly GCA_013399835.1 of Leptocoma aspasia. Lineage (NCBI taxonomy): Eukaryota > Metazoa > Chordata > Aves > Passeriformes > Nectariniidae > Leptocoma > Leptocoma aspasia. The sequence goes on along the minus strand of VXAX01001251.1, from coordinate 1,221,881 downwards.
AGCTGGTTCAGGTAGATGTTGAAGGATGTTATAATGCATTATCAATTCCTGCTCTTCCATCAGAGCGTAGATGGCTCAGGGTCTGCCATGCTGTTCCATGGTCTTGCTGTCAGCCAACTTTTGCATTTCCAGAGGAACTCAACTTTATCTGGCATCTGACAATGCAGAGAGGAGAGGTGAGGTGGTTAGTGCATGGTGATCTCTGTAGTGGCCTCTGTGGCTGCAAAATGGGGGCCAGAAAGTAGGAAAACTCTTCAGTTGTTACTACTGGTTTTTCAATATGACTGTTTGCTGTATCAACATGTTTTCTAAAACATTGGAGAGAAATTAATAAAACACCAAGATTAGTATCTGAACTTTGCAAGCATCAATATAAATGTATTTTATTCCTTCACCTTTCATCAGACAATGATTATTTTCTATTTATGTATTAAGAAACTATTTGGAAAAAAAACTACTTTCAGGAATAGCATATATTTACTTTACAATGACCTGCTGAAAACTTGTCTCTTTAAAAACTCCTCTGTCTAATAGAAAAGTATAATAGCTTAAAACCTGTGAAACATTAATCTATGTTTTAAAGTTTTGGATTGCTGCATCACACTATACAAGGCAGAAACATTATTCGGATATTTCTGTTGAAAAACTGATTAATAGTGTGAGAGTGCAGTTTGATTTGTATAAGTAGGATTGTTTTTGTTTTGTATGAATAAAAAAATTAAGAGTATTTTGAAATTAGTCATGCAGTGGAAATTCAGATGTTTACATTTTGTAGGTGAAACGGTTGTTATTGTTCTGAATTTATCATTTATACATTGTATTCTTTCTTGTTCTTTGTTTCTGATTATTAGGAATTTTGTATCCTGGACAATGCTAAAAGTTTATTTTCATTAAGTGAACTGTACTTGGGGTTATAATCTGAGATACTGAAGTCAATGAGATAAAAATGGGCATTGAATACTTTATGATCGTAGAGTAACTTGGATAGTATTGATAATACGTGGCTGCCAATTTTTTTCTCCTTTTTTTAGGAGAAAACAAAGTTGTGAATATTATGGTATATTCATTTATATAATCAAACATGATGTAGCTTTAAGTTTAGAATTCCATATGGTATTGTATATTCTTTTGTCTTAGTGACCTGGTAATATTAATACTTGATTTCCCTTTTTGCCTAATTAGACATGCAGCTTTGACAAATGACATTCTGCTTCTCACCGGCCAGCTCTCCTGACCTTGTCATTATTACTGATGGCTACATGTCGTTGCTGCAGCCAAAATCACCAGTTGTGCATTTTAGGGACTTTATGATTTTGCTACTTATTCTTTTCTTTTTCTCAGAGCAGTAAAAACTGGAGGGCAGCAGTTGACTTATGTGGGCGGCTTCTAACTGCACATGGTCAAGGCTATAAAAAAAGTGGACTACCTGCTAGCCATACAACAGATTCTTTACAGGTATGTTTAAATATGCCCTTGTCACTTTTTCCAACAATATTTGTAGTGTCATTTTTTTTAACATGATCAAACTCCTTTTCCTAATTGTAACATAGAAACTGAGGTTATTTAAGTATTTTAGCAAGACACTTTTTCTGTTTGCTACGTAAAATAGGCCTTCATTTAAAACAAACTTAGTTTTTTTAAGGAAAATCCAGTCTTAATTCTATGTTTTTAAAGATTTTTACACTAGTAAAATGGAATATGTTTCGCTGTTTTGAAAGCTCACTGTGCTAAAGTTCTTGGAACTGTCTAGATTGTGAACTTTATATGAAGATTCCACATGTTAGAAATGTGTTTCATGTTGCTTAAAAGATAAGAATCCAAATTAAGAAAATACTGCAAGTGATTCAGATGTGACCAGATGAGAACTCATGTTTTTGACCCTGGTGATTATAAAGCTCATGGAGTTTCACCAAAATAACTTAAGAATACCGTAAAGTTGGAAAAGCAATTAAAATACCAGATTGATAATTCATACATGCTAACTAATTTCAAAGAGAAATGTTCTAATTTTGAAGCAGATTAGTTTTTAAACTTCATCTTCAAAATCTTTACAAACAATTAAACATTGGTCCTCTGAGCTTTGTTTTAATGATTTGATGAAATGTACTATGTAAAAGAGCAGGTAAATATAAATCTTGATTCTTTTCAGTAACAGACTCTTTACTCAGCTTTTATCAGAAAAAATTGAAAAGTTGAAATTGTATTGGATGTGGCTTTTGGTTGAAGCTAATAACAGACTATGTCTTTCCCTTTTTTTATATGTATTAATTTTAGCTGTGGTTTGTGAGACTAGCACTGCTGGTAAAACTGAATCTGTTCCAAAATGCAGAAATGGAATTTGAACCATTTGGAAATTTAGACCAGCCTGATCTTTATTATGAATATTACCCTAATGTATACCCTGGACGTAAAGGTAAAACACTTGATTTATGAAATGCTTTTATTTTTTTTCCATTTTTGATAGTCATTATAAAATATTTGTTGGATTCAAGGGGTTTTTAAGGCTAAAGCATTGGAAGTGCTATGGATTATGTTGGTTTTGGTTTGGTTTTTTTCTCCAGAAGAACACGATTGATTTGTACATTAAAGTATTGCTTGCATTATGGAGGTAGTGATAAGAAGTAACAACAGGTAGAGCAATATAGGGAGGGAGGCAGTGTATTTCATGATGCTGCTGCAGAGGAATGTTTTAACAAGTAAATATAATATTTTAGTTCTATGATACTGAAATTAAAAACTACCAAACATGAATAGCTCATTTTACCCAAAATCAGGCTTGAAAGATGATGAGAGAGTTTGTGGAAACAGATTCTATAAGCTTTTTCCTCTTCAGTTCATCCAGGTGGTATCACTATGCTATTTTTAATACTTGCATGCCCATATGCTACTGCAGGTGTTATTTCCTGGTTTCTAGGTTTAAAAGAAAAAATGCTAAACTTAGAAGTAAATAATTCTCCTTAATTGAAACATGATTACATGTAATATTATTTGCCAAATAATTGGAAGTGAGTAAAAATCAGAGATTTACTATGTATCTCATTATTGAAGGGAACAAAAACAACACCAACTTCAATTCTTTTTAAGCAGTTTGTCTCAAGTTACAGGTGCACTACTTCCCACTGCTCCAAATAGCCCATAGGTTAACCACATAGTTCCACTACTCAGGATATTTTAGTTCTCCAGAAGTCTGAGTTTGAAAAATTGCTATTTTTAAGAGCAATTTTGCTCTTGTTCAGGCTATTTTGAAATTTTATTTTTTCTATATCTGTTATTTAGAAAAGAATAACTCTCTGATGCAAGTACACTGTTGAATGTTCTTAATGTTCTTTGGCTTTCATATTTGAACCACAGTGTGTAATAAAACATTTGTAAGAAGCAATTGTTACAGGCAGTGCCACTCTGAAAAATTACAGTACATTTTACATGAGATGCTGGTAGCCTTGATGGGGTAAACTAGAAAGATAGAAGATTTTGAGGTTTCTGAGGAAGGGAAGTTGGTGTCAGAAAGTCCACAATTTTTTGCAGATTACTTTGCATGGTGATGCAAAAGATGAGTTGCAGCCCAGCAAAGTCAATGTGGACTGCCTAGAACAACTCCCTCTGACATTACCCATCATCCTTCAGGTTGGACTGGCAGTCCACTGGGAAGGAGCTGTGTCATTTGGAAGAGTGAAGGAGGTCCTAGTCGTCAGGTTGGACAGAATTTTGGGTTTGGTGTTCTTAGGGCAGCTGCACACATGATGCTACAGCAGTAGTAGTCTTCCACAGGCCATATGTATATCTCCACATCTTTTTCAATATTAAAAATAAGGTAGTTTGTCTAAGAAAAATCCTTGCAGGTCATGTCAATATTTGAGGTACTTGAGTGCTCATGCCCCAGATGATGCAGGGAGCAGCAGTTCTGGACAGTCTGGCCAGGCGTTGAAGTCACCTGTCCTGTGACGGAGCTTTGGATCCTGGAGCAGTCACTCAACAACTGTGATTATTTCATACAAGTTATGACGATATTGATGGTAAAAAAAGGTGAGGTTAAGGAAGATAGTATATTTCATAATTATGCCTCAGTTAATTTTTAACAGTTGAACATAGCAGCTGGGACCATAAGCTGTTCATTTGTAAGGAAAATAGGATCAAGGTTGGATGGAGCTGACCTGCTAGTTGGAGATATCTCAATACATCCAAGGTGATTATATTGTGGGAACAGCTATTAAGCATTCCTTACATGGCTTTGAGGAGAGAGAAATACCATTTGCAGGGATGTAGGAGAACACAAGCAGTTGTTTTTTGTCTAGCGTTAAACTATGCTATGCTGGATTATGGACAAAGAAATTGAGTATACATGCATTGTTAACCAGCTAATTTAAATAATAAAATACAGATAAATCATTCCTGTATTTTGGTTGAAATATATTAGTATGAATACACAATCCACTGCTATTTGGCAATTTTGTGTGTCATTTTGTGGTGTAATAAGCCTAAAAGAAAGGGCTTAATTTCAACATTTTAATTTTGATTCATGGTATATAAATGGAGTAAGCACTTAAAAGTCAATTTAAGAAGTGAGAGTATAGCTATAAATAATGTACCCATTAATGGTAATACAGATAATACTTTGCATAATTTCTTTGTATTCAAAATATTAATAATAAAAATATAGTACATTAGGAAATTTTCTGGGTTTTATGCGTGACAGTTCAAAACTTAAAGCAGTGAGAATAGCCCTTCATCCATTAATCTCTGAGAAATTTATCTCAAAGAATTTAAGTTACAAGTAACTGTACAAAAAGTGAAAGATATTCTTCCATTAATTTAACTTAACATGACCAACATAGTCCTCTTAGTTTCCCTCTGAAACTTGCCTAAAGCTGTTTCCCTTTCAGCAGTGCTGCTAATCTCCATTTCCTTCTCATATTTTGTATGGCATTTGCAGCCGTGATGTGCATTGATGCCATTATTGTTGTCTTTATCATGACTGTAAGATCTAGTCCATCTGGAATCTTCCTTTCCTGGTTTCTGTGGGCTCTTTTTTCAGTCATCTGCGTTGCCCGTAGGAGCGCAGGCTCTCAGGACGTTGATTCTGCTGGGATCCTTGTGTTGGCCAGTGGGGTTGGTTAAGGCACCTATAGATCATTCCTGATTGATAAGGAGCAGAGAACAGACTGTTCCCATTTTCTAGTAAAATCTTAAATTTCCTTAGTTATAGAGTCGGTTCTTTTAAATTCATCTTCATAGAGAAGCTAAGAAGTCCTACTTTTACATATAATATTTTTCTGTAATAATAGGTAGGTCCTTAGGTCAGGAACCCTGTTTCAGATTGCTTCCTGAACATCTTCATTGTTCTGTGTGGGATACATAGGGCTGAGTTTTTGTCATCGTTCTCATGACAGATGGATTTCAGGAATTTTTTAAGGGTTTTAACTTGATATTTACACAGTCTGATGCACTTCTATTCATACCATTTGTGTCTGTGTTTCTTGTGATATATAATAAACTTTCATATGATAGCTTGACTAGCCTGAGACAGACTTTCCATTGGTAATGCCTACGTGTTTCTGAACCTGTGAGAGCCAATAATTAAAATGGAACATTAATATGCTGTTTCATTCTTTTATGAGGTAATTTGGTCTTGTTTCTGGTTAATAGAGCAGTAAGTTATAGAAAAGCTAATGCTACCAAAATCAGTCTTCTTAAGCTACAAAATTTGTGAATAATTTATTTTGTATTGCAAAGGGAGAAAAAAATAAGCTATGCATAAGTAAAAATTGAACTTCTGTTCCCCTGACCAGAAGCTTATGTAACATGGGTTGGGGTTTCTTTCCCTTTCCCCTTTACATTCTCCTTGTCATGACCTGTATTCCTCTAAATGAAATCAGTCTTCTGTTCTCTGGTGGGAGGGGCATAAATAAGGAACATGGCATTAAATAGCTAGTTGTATGTGTTCTGGAAACTTACTTCATAGTGTATTCCTTCCCTTGAGCTGTGCTTTCAATGCCAACACAAGTTTTTTTAAAAGTGTGGTAGTGTTGTGACTAGGGATATGCTAGTGTGTCCTGCAATAGGATGGCACTTCTGGATGGATAGTGATAGTTTAAAAATTAACATAAATAATATATGTATTTATATATATATATATATATGAAATAGTGTGAGTCTAGATATCACAACTGCTTTAGCATTTTTCACTAGTGATACTTTTATAACATTACTAATACCCACTGTATTTAGAATTTTTATCAGAAATATATGAAAAAATTGATAGAAAAAATTTGTGTGTGATTACATTTTTAATGTGCCCTTCGTTACTCAAGCAGTGGTCTTAATTTGTTTCTTTTATTCAATGTTGAAATTCCAGTCATTCTAAAGGAATCATATAATACATGGTCTGGAACTGTCACACCAAGCCATGTTAACAAGTTTTCAGCACTGATGTCTAAGGTGAACTGTAGTAATTGTTGCTACATTTTGTAAGCTTATAGAATAGCAAAATTTGCTGTGAGAAACTTGTTTTATGTCTGTTGATACAGAGATACTGTGTTAGCTATGAAAACACTTATCCCAAGTATTTCTCTAATACCCACAAAAGACATTTTATAGGTGTCTGGACTGTGTGTAGTGCAGAGGACTAAGTTCAGTTGCAAGGTCTACCTGAAGCTTGGGACTGTTTCTGAATGTCAGCCTATGCCGTAAGTAGGGACAGACTTGGATTGGAGAAATTCTCTTCTTTATATGATGCCTCTACAGTGGTGTTTGGCCATTTTGTGTTTACTGTCTTCCTTTCTTTTTCTCTTCTACTTGTCTATGCTAGTAGGAGGCAGTCTGGCTGAAACTTCCCTTTTTTTAATGTATGGAGTCTGATGATGCTATTAAAAAATCATCCTTTTTTTCATCCTCATCAGATTTGGTTAGTGGGATAACTGTGGCAGAATGTGGAGTGGTGTGGGGAAAAAGATTAATAATAATAATAAAAGGATTAATAATAAAAGATTATGGTAGGTAGAGAAACAAAAGGAAGTAATCAAATTTAAAACAAAGATAAGAGAAGAAATGCACAGGCTAAAGAAATTATGTCTCAGAGAGTGCTCCTTGTTGTTAACAAATTTTGCAGGAAGGCAGAAAAAAAAATACTCCATTATTACATGTGGTACTGATTTTTTTCTCATGTGTTACCACAAATACTGCCTTAAGTTAACACTCCTGCGTCAGACTGATTGAGTCTTGGCAGTTTCTCAGGAGAGTTCTTCATTCAAGCTCATGTTGGCAGTAAAAAACATATTAAAACCTCTAGTGGAACTGGTTACCCATTATTTTGTTTTCGTGATTGTGTACCTCTCCACTGCTTCTTTAAATTCACTCTTCTGTCGCTTCAGAGCTACTGTCTACCTGTAAAATCAGCTAATACAGCTTGAATAAATAACACTCAAATATGTGGTTCCAGTTAGTTATTCAGGCTACTCAGACATGCAAATAGATTTTTTTCTGAAATAATACAGATATTTTAGTTTAGTAAGAAATGTGTGTATAATCTAAGGGGGTAGAGTACTGATGAAATACCTAGTTGTGCATTCTTCCCCAAGGCTACATAGTCTTACTGAAAACAGTGCCAGCTTTACACAGGACTTCTTAATACCATGACCAAGTAACTAATTTCTAAATTCTGCCTTATTACTGTTATCAGTAGGTAAGATTTAGGGTGATCTCTTTGCTGCAGGGCAATTTTTGTAGAGTTTTCCTGCATTCTTTCTGTTACGTTTCCCTTCAATGCAAGTAACTCCAAATTACTGAAAAAGTGTTTTTGAAACTTTCTAAAACCCGATCATGATTCAGAATTTCTGTTCTTACGTCATGTGCAGTTAAATTGTGAAGTGTATGCAAGCGTGTAATTTCAGATAAAATTTTCAAAACATTTTCTTTAAATGGTTGCAAACATTTAGTCTCCTGTCTTATCTTCAGTCTCTCTGGATTGAAGGTAATAAACAAAAACTTGGAAACTAATCAATTAAACTGGGGTTTTTAAGTGTACTTTTAATTTAGAGGATTTGAAGTTCACTACATTACCCCTCTTAAAAATCCTATAAATTATACAAATACACTGTTGGTAGAAGTGTGTTTGTGCATATAAGGGGAAGCATATACATCTCTCTATGTGTATATATATGTGTAAAGCATGTAAAGCAGAATATTTTTCAGAAACTCGATTTTGCATATTTCTCTTTTACCCAGTGAAGGAAGGAATTGTTTCTTTTATTTTGGTTTGGGTTTTTTTACTGTTACAAGATCCCACTTTATCCTTTCAGTAATTGATAATATGCTCTTCTGTTGCTTTTGGGCATTTAAGATTTGTTGAACAAGCTGTAGAAGGCAGATTAAAAAGCATTTCTGGTTACTGGTTTGCAACAAGAAAATTCAAGGATAAAATGGCTGGTCATTGGAATACTCTGCTCCAAAAGGGCTGCAGATGAGGGCTGCAGTTTGAATTTGATTGACATGAGGTGATGTTTATATTTTGACAGTTATGAAAATGTGCAGCTGTTCATAAGGAAATAGAAATTGAAATCTGTGGTCTTAGAAAATTCTACCTGATCTTGTTCTTTATTCCATCTGTTCCCCTGCTTTCAGTGGATCCATTTTCCTTTCAGCAGACCTTTCTTTACTTTTTAGTTTTGCCTTTTGTGTGATGATAATTCATATATATATACATACGAATGAGATTAATTCATGTGAAAGTGACAATCAAACATCACATTCTTTGAAAAAAAATCTCCACTGCATTTAGAAGTGATTTTTAAGAAAAATTGTCTTAAAATTAAACCATTTTCCATTATAAATTCTTTATGTATTATTATGAAACCCCTAAAGAGGAGCAACAGAGATCAACTGTAAAATATCAAGCTAGAATAAGACTGTTTAACTTAAAATTTCAATATATAGCAGTAATTGTAGGGTATCGCCTTCTGTGGAAATTATCTAAGCTCAGCTGGCATAGTTTTACTGGGTAAGAGGACATTACTTTAAAGTTGGAAGTATGAAGTAGAGAGCAAAATCCATTCTCCTATGCTCTTAACTAAACATTTTAATTATAGGATATGCTATTTGTTTTACATGTTCCTTGACATGTTGCCCTGTTAAATTCAGTACTGAGTGAAATATAATAGAGTATACGGGTTTGATTCCAAGTAGTTTTGCAAAAGATAGTCTGTGATAAATTCATTGTTTATATAAAATTTTCTTGTCCCTGTCACTCTCACTTTTCAGCCTTCTGATGTTTTCATTCTTGTGATGGAGTTTCTCACGCTGTTTTTTGTAAACATGCACATGTTTTTCTAACTGTCCTTTTGTTTTTCATTCCTTCTCCTAGGAGGAGAAAGGTTTGATGGACTTTGTCTTTGACCAGTGTTGTTGGAGAGGTGGTAGCTTCACCTTCCAATCAATGGTCGTTTCCAGAACTCTATATAATGTGAAAACCAAAATAAAGTTTCTCTCTTCTTTGCCTTCTCTCGGGTGTAGCTGCGTTTGTCTCTGCGTTTCGTGTTGCTCAATAGAGTGACATGTCCCTAGTGGGATGCCACAGGAATGGATATGTATGCCTGCTTATAATAGAAACCTGTTACAAAGATATGTGTCTCCCTGCATGCTTTTAAGTGGCCTAAAAGTGAGTAGGTGAAACTTTTCAGACAGAATTATGTAATCCTTAGTCTAACAAGCACATGTTTTATTTCTGTTACAGCTGAATGTTAATGCAGTCAATCCTACTTTCTTTTTTTTTCCCCCCAATATAAGTGTTCATTGAGGGACATATAGGCTTCCCCCCCAGCTAATCTTTTTTCTTTAAATTTTGTACTCCAAATTCTACAACCTGCCTTTCAGACCTTCCTAATACTATTATTATTGAACCATTCGAGTCATCAGCAGACGTCATTTACTTCTTCCCAATTCTTTTCTTGTTAAACCATATAATGTAAAATGAAAATCACAGTGTTTTCTGAAAATCTCTTTTGCTTTTAAGTCTCACCTCTTGTCAGTTCTAGCACAGCTGTTGATCAGTAACAGAATTACATTGGTGAACAGATCTCTTTGTATGCATTTTCTATTACTGCCATGTATTTCTTTCTGAGAAGTGTATGTAAATTGTGTTAGCACGTTATATAAGTAGCACTCATTGAAAACTTAACAAATCTAAGTAAATTTATGGCCTTTTTTTTAACCAGAAAATCAGTCTATTACTATATGAACTGAATTAGATACATTTCCCATACCTCATATAATGTAACTAAAAAGAAGTTTACTTGAAGACAGGAACATATCTGGGAAAATGCACTTAACCAGAAATCTCAAGAGTTTATAAGCAGTGTATTTAAGGTCTATATTTGGATTAGTGGCTTGAATAAGTGCTGCAGGTTTTTTATGAGCAATTTGCTCATCTGATTTGACCTGAAATAACACAATAGTGTTTACATGGACTGGTAAGAAAGCCTTACCAGTGCTGAAAGTATGTTTCTTTTCTCTTTTCCCCAGCTGTCACATTTGTATGAGAGCACGTGTACAGTTTTGTTCTTTCTCCAAAAAAAAAATCTTCTGGTATTCAGAACGATTACAAGGAGACTGAGGAAGAGGGCAGAAAGAGCTGATATTTTTCAATAAAGTTAGTAGCTTGCTTAATAAGTAACAAACATTGATTGGATGGATTTGCTGGATGTTTACAGTAAAATTTCTTCTGTTTATATCAAGAGTTTCAAAAAGAAAGAGAAGAAACAGATGCTAGAGTTTTAGATCCTCCTGTGAGAAATTGTAATACAAATTCTGGTTTGAAAATTCTTTACAGTAACTAGCCTTACACCCCGAGCCAGCTTTCTTCTGGTTTTGTTTGAGAGATCTGTCACCACACTTGATGGACTACTGAGGATCTCACTAGAATGGTTTTTGGTCACAAGCTAAAAGTATAAAGTATCAAGGAGATACTAAGCAGTTGAAAAATAATACATCCATACAGTACATTTTGAGGTAATATAGTTCTGAATGCCTTTTACAACTGAGGATTTAGTTGTAATAGGAAATAAATCAGATTCTTATGGAGTCTAAGTTGACCTGGATTCATCATTCTGACATCCTCTAACACCGCTTCTGATGATGTAGATTGGTAGTGGGTTATTCTTTCCTGTCACAGGGATTGTGGTAGAGTGGTTTCATTCAGCAATACATAAGATCAATACTTTACAAAATACAGAATTCCAAAAAACTGTATCACAAAACATTATGTAAATTTTATTAAAAATTGATAATGTGAGATGTTTCATCTGTGCTCCATTAAATACCTGTCTATTTGTATGTTGAGTTCTGGTACTAATTCAGTTTTTCTATATGGGTGTTTATTGAATTGACCTTTTGTTGCATTTTACAAGAGGATGTAAACATACAAACTTGTTCAGAATTGACAATACTGCAACACAGTCATTAACCAAAATATTGCTAAACCTTTATTTTTTTTCATTTTTTTACAAAATTTTCTCTCCCTTTTTTTACCTTTGCCTCAGAAATCCCATTGAGTGCAGCAGAAGGTGCATCATCAGTAAATTAGACTACCTTCTCCAAACAAGCAGTACCAAACTAGCTGTTTATAGGCATTGCTTTTTCTGGCAGGATTACTGTTGGATTGTGGAGTTATTAGAACTTGGTCATCGGAGAGGTGGTAGAGATAGAGTTCAGATTTGCTTCCATAGGTTTGCAGTTTGCAACATGTCTGCAAAGCAATTTTTCTCTGGTATTTCGGCACAGAATTTATTCTTAAATTATTTTCAACTTCATTTTTGTTGTTGTTCACTGCCTACACTGACTGTGTATCTTCTGTCATGCTAGGCACTATTCAGAATGCGTACATAAAATATTTCACAACTTTTGTGACCAGTTGAATCAACTTCTACATTTCTCTTAAAAAAACTTCAAAGGCAGTTTTATTTTCTTAATGTGTTTTCCACGTATGATGATGCATGAAACTCATGTGTGCATCTGTTACAGAAACAGAGCAGTCAGGGAAGCCATTGGGAATAGTTAGCATCAGCAAAAGAGAATTTATGTAGACATAAGTGGCTTACTGTGAAGGTCATAATTAGTGAGTCTTGTGATTAAAATTTTGTCAACCTTTAAAAAAACGTCTAGATGCAGTGACTCATTTTGTATAGCATTTACTTCTTTGACATACAAGTCTGTTAAGAACAGGTGCAAAAATCTATTTAGAAAGCTCCTGAGTCCTGTTTTTGAGAAAAGATGAGGCAAGAGGTAACTTGAGAGAGAAATCCCCTTAGAATATGTGTATAGCAAATGTACATATTAAAATATTAGAAATGTGGTGATGCCTTGGAGTGGCTACCTAAAACAGAGGCTAGACAAAAAGAGAATAAAAGTGGGTATTTATTGAAGGCCTTCAATAGGTACACCTTGGGCAGTCAAAATCCTCTGAGGGGCTACACCCAAGATGGACAATGGTCACAAGTTTTTAATATAGTTGTAAGTTTGGTCCATTTACATATCAGGGGTTAATCCTCCAATTACAGTTTCAGGTAATGAAGTCATTTACTCCAAGTTTGCCCCCCCCCCATTCACTGTTGTTTACATCTCCTGGGGCCGGAGACAAGATGTTCTTGAGTTTCAGGCCTAGAGAGGAATTGTTTTGTCTGAATAAAATAGGAGAACAGTAGATGACAGGCTATGGACTTTTGGAGTTATACACTAAAGCAGTACAGGATCTGAAAAATATAAAAGCTAAATCCTGAGGCATCAGTGGCATGGTATTTTGCAAGGCCTATATCCCCATTATGCCAGCTCTGATTTGGTTTCAGTAGTGGTATTTAGTTTATGTTTGGTATTGTTGCCTGTGTATCAGGATTATGCAGTTACCTGAAAGCAAGATGTTGCACACCTTAGGGTTCAGGTAAACTCCTGAAACTGCCTGTGAAGTCAGCCAGGATGCCCATAAATGTAGACAATGAGGTCTTTGGCAATACTACTACTACTACTACTACTAATAATAATAATAATAATAACAACAGTAGTAGTAGTAAACTAGCATGAATTTCTTTTTCTCCCCAAATATTGCTTAAAATTCCCTATTCTTTGGTGTTTTGAATGAACCAGAAGTTACACAAAAGTATGCCAAGAGGTTTTGCATGCCCCAGTTATATCTCTTTCGATATCTCTTTCAAACAAGCATACTTTGAAGGCCAGTAATTTCATCTTATTTCTTCTACAGTGGTTGTAAAATATACATAATTATTAAATGCTAGTAGTAATGTAGCTGCAACTTTAGTACACTTCATTTTTTTAATCCTTCATTTTAATTAGTTCAAAGAAATTTTCAGTGAAACATTGTACTTCCCAATACAACTTGTTTTTGAAAATTTGATTTAGGTGCACCTTCTTCTTGCCTTCTTGATTATTGTTTACTTCTGTTTGCCTATTTAAAATGTTTTAAACATGTCACATGATACAGCTGAAAAGAAGTTTTCTATTTTCTCATCTTTCACGTTTTTCATCAGGAGAAAAAGATATGAAGGAAAAATGGACTTTGTGATATAAGCACTAGTGAGACATACCTTTTTTAACGTAGGCAAATAACAAACTGATCATTAGAGCAAACACACTTAACAAAATTAATTGTGTTTCTAGGTTCCATGGTTCCTTTCTCCATGCGGATTTTGCATGCCGAACTTCCTCAGTACCTAGGAAATCCTCAGGAATCGCTTGACAGACTGCATGGTATGAAGATAATCTGCGCCAAGGTAACAGTGTCTCTAGGCACTAACATTTCTTAATGTTTAAGAAATAAATTTTACTGTCCTTATAAAGAACATTAGGTTTCAATTATGACATTTTTTACTCCATCTTGATGCAAATAAGAAGTTTTCTATTAAAAGTAATGAAGTGCCTCTTCTATTTTAAGAGAGATCCTTCTCTTCTCTGTGGTAGCTCTGGCTCAATTGAGTAGAACAGAGGACAACTTCCATGCTTGTGCCAGACAAGATGTGGAGCACAGTAAGCAGATGTGTTTAACGGCAAGTAGGAGAGATTTCTTTCCTCCACTCAGCCGTGTCCAGCTTGCTGAAAACAGTTGATGATGACCTTGATCCTTCAGAAATAGCCCAAATAACTGGTTTTAGAAACAACAGTCATTTAGGAATATAAATACAACCTGCTGAGTTTGGCTGGGGTTTTTGTTTTGTCAAATGCTATAATAAAAAATTATGGCCTAAATTATAACATGGGATTTGTCAGTGCTGAAATTGGAGTCATGGTGTTGTGAGCACTAACTTTATCCACTAAAACCAGCAACCCTGAACCATAAGCATTTGTCCTTAAATGTTTTTTTTTCACAGAAATCTTTCCCAAGTAGTGTAATGCACCAGTGACCGTGAATTTTACAATGTAGTAAGCTGTAGAAGAAATGCAACATTATTGCTTTATCTATGACACTTGAAAGTTCAAAAGTGTGCATAAGATAAACACGTGTGATTACTTTTCATTTTCAGTATTCCTTGCAAGTTTCCTATATTTACTACTTAAAATAACATGGATAAGGGAAGTGGAGGGATTTGATAACTGCCAATTGTGTAGCTGTAATGGCATTAAGTGTATGAAATCAACTTTCTCCTAACACAGTAATATGTAGGAAAACCAAATGTTTACAGTAAAAAGCCCGGTTCTTTTTATTATGAGGGGAAAAAATGTATGGTTTCGGCAAGAGGTGAAAGTGCCATTTTTTGCAAAGTTGGAAAGAGCTGATTTGGAAACTGTTGAGAAATATATCTAATTTGGCCAAGAAGTGGTACTTCTTAGCGCTTGAAGGCTGCTGTTACCTCTCATCTAATATCACTGGCTGGCTATTCTCTCCAGCCCTCTTCTCCATAAACAGTTCTCAATCTGAAGTAATTTCTTTTCTTCTAGGAAATGCCATACACTTCTGTTGCAGGATTTCATGGTGCTTCTACTAACATTTGCCTGCTCCAGTCTGCAGCAGATTGGCTGTTTCACATCTTGGGTTTATGGAATCTGATATTAAGTGCTGCACTGTCTGTCCTCAGTCACGAAGGTGCCACTAGGTTCCAAAACTAAGTTCCTTAATCTTGTAATGAAGAGAGAAAACTGAATGTGAACGAGGGAGTGACTGCTGAGCAGGGCATCCATCAGCCATCTGGCAGACTGGATTGAAGTGGCCATATCTCAGTTACAGTGTGATCAGCCATGATTCTCTGCAGGTTAAAGATTTCTGGTCAGCAGAGGAATGAAATAAAAGGAAATTAATTCTGTCCCCACACATACATACTCCTTTACAAGACCTTCAAGTCATCTACAGCCTTGAGGTGGCTCTGCCTCTGATGTTTCTCTACAGGTGTATATCCTTAGAGCATATCCAGTGTACCACAGAAGCTTTTAAACTATAATAACACTTTTCGTTTGAACATGATCATTTGTTTAAATAAGGGAAACTGAATATGGTGGAGAAGATGAAATAGAAAGAAAGGAGAGTTACAAATTAATATATGCATATTTTCCTGCCCACTAAGTTTGTGAAGAGCAGGTCTCTTTACTCATGTTCTCAGTCCATCAATTGCTAGTGACGTAGGTCACTGGAATTCTGTGTTATCCCATGTACTCTTGGAGAAAGCTGCTTTAAAGCTGGCTCTGCATCTTCCACGAGCTCTTCTGAGGAGTCTCTTGTTCTCTGCACTTGGTGTTGGTTCAGACATTGTCATCTCTTTGCCTCTGCCTTCCTGTGTCTGAGTTTGCAAGGTTTCTCCTGTGTCAGTGTGTTCAATTGCAGCAAGAAAGACAGCAATATCCCTTTGGTTCTGACAGCTTCCTCTGCGGCAGGGTACAGTAGCCAGGACAAGCTATTGTCTGTGCTGATGGATGCTTCTTTTTAAAGTACAGTAGACAGATAACTACTAACAAATAAAACATCCTTCTTGGAAATATTTCTAATCAGTTATTCTAGATACCTCATTGCAGATTACTTCATTTGTTTGCATTCATTTAAATACCTTAGCTTTTGGAACAATTCAAGAACAACTGTAGAAAGAGTGTGAAAAGTTTGTAAAGATGACTGTGTTTTTAAAAGACAGTTGTAAATTGGTGGTAATCTAACCATTTCAAGTCAGGGCTGGCTGATAAAAAAACATTGTTTATATATGTTCTGATTTTTGTATAGAATGCTGTTTGTCTAACAATCTTGATCTCAGCTGGAATGTTCAAGAAAATGGTTCTAATACTTACAAAAACCCATGGTATAACCAAGAAAATAACATAAAGGATGTACACTCATTAGTCTTAATATTTGTATGTGACACTTGGGAACCATTTGGGTTATAACAGAATTAATTGGGGAGCTTTCAACCAAAAGCCTCTAGTGTTTTACCTCCCTGTTTTAAAAAGTGGAAAAATAATCTTTGGTCATCTGTATTTACAGAAGGGCATACGAATCATCATTATGTAAATGAGATTATCTTGGAGTAATAAAAGCTAGAAGAAAGAAAAGACCTATTAGTTCACCTAGTCTGTCTCTCTCCAATGCAAAGTTGTTTTGTAGTTTTTAATGAGCCAGCCTATGGTGCCAAGGCCACATCCCCTGGGAGGTTATTCCAGGCTAATGGTAGTGCATTCTGATCATAAGAAAATTTGTCTTTCTATTTCATTTCTCTTTCTTAATGAAACGGTGAGGTTTTTTTCCTATCCAATACTTGCTTTTAATCTGCTAAATTATTTATTGCTTTTTGTTGTATATATTCTACAGACACCTGTCAACTTTAGATTAACGGTTCCACTTGAAGATGAAACTGTATTTATTTTGGTTACTTGGTCTTTACAGCCTCCATCTACTTACATATCTCTGGTACCTGAAGCAGGATTGGAGGTTGAGTGTAAATACGTTATTTTAATTTTTCCTGAATATATGTTTCCATATATATTTTTTCCTGCAATAATGTTTTTACCTTTTCCAGTATTCCTACAAGTGTCTAATCAAGATATGGTTAGATATTTTGTATATTCTTCTATATGAACAACATTTGGGAAAGAAATTATCTGTAGTGCCAAATGGGTGTTATAGGCTGGGAGAGGAATCCAGTGAAATTGTTGTTGTCTCTGTGTTATTTCTGGTCTTCCCTACATGAACTCAATGAGTTGTTGCAACTCTAAGACCACCTTGAAATAAATGGTCTTTGAACAGCCAGGCAATGAGAGTAACAATATTTGAATTTAAGTAACTTAAATCACAAAAGGATGTTATTTTCAAGTGTTCATTTAAAAACATAAGCATGATCACTTTAGTGCTAATAATGCTGAAGACATGCTAAAAAATGTTTAGCTGGAGACCAAAATGTGAAAAGGACAACTGTCAAGCTAAATCTAAACTCCTCTTGTTTGTAACTACCTATGCTTCCCTAGATGCTTGAGGGAGAGCTCCTGGAAATTTACACATTTCATAGTATATTTCACTTTTAAACCCTAATCCCTCAACTGCCAGAGCCATACTGGGCTCTTCTACCAGGTGGGTGGAGCAGAGGCAAGTGGGTTAACACTCTTGCTTCCTAAAAAGGCCCCTGCAAGTGTTACCTCTGCAAAACTTGTCAAAGATACCTTGTGCCATTTGCCCATTAGCCACAACTTCTGTAGTTCCACCACTCTCTTTCATCAGTAGTTATGTTCCTCCCTAACCCTTTCATGCACATTCTTCCATATTTCCTGGCCTTCTGTTTTACTTCCAAAGTGGTGAACTTTTCAGTCTCTCTGAACTTTTCAGTCTCTTAGGTTTGATTACTATCAGCTTCTAGTGGCTAAGGTGACATACGTTTTCTGTTTATCATAGGTTACTTCACTCTAGAGGGTTTGACACCTTGTTTGTTAAGTTCACAGAAACTATGATGACCCTGTACCAGTCTGAGTACCCAAAAAGCCATAGTTCCAGAAGCACCAAAAAAGGTGGTATGCATATATTAGCAATTCTGGCATACAGGCAATAGATGGGGAATGAAACAGAAGACTCAGTGAAGTAATACTAGCCAGTGAAACTGATCAGCGTGCATAACAATCAGTGTTCAAAACAAGAAAAATAACAGGTCATATGTAAAACTGATGAATTAAGTGGTAGAAGTGTTCAATCATATTTTTCTTCATAGTAGGAACATGGGTGGTTAGGGCAATGTCATGTGATATTGTTAGAATAAAGAGTTTGCCACCTAAATATTTCATATTGACTAAATGCAATAACACTCAGAAACTGTCAGAATCATTAATGTTACTATTAAACAATTCTTGGAAAATGGGGAAATGCCCAAATACTGGAAAACTGCAGATGATTTTTTGTCCTTAAGTGCAAAAGAGAGCTAAACCTAGGGAATAAAACAATTAGCCTCAAATCATAACTGAGCTCTGTTTTAATGATGTTGAGCTTGAGGTCACAGTTAGATATCCCCAAGTAATGTCACAGAATGGTTAATGTAATATTCTAATTGTATGCTAATATCTAATTTTTCCTTTTTTGATTATGTTAGTAGGAATGTTTTCAGAGAAATCCATTGTCTTTTTAAACAAGACAGCTTGTCACCTTGATGAAGGCCCCTTGTTGTGTGTATACCATTTAAAGAGTAGGAACTTTGGGTCTTGCTGAATCTGAGAGGAAATCACTAGATATTTTGTGGGGGAAGAGAAAGATCAGGGTTTTTAGACCACAGAAAGTAGATTATAAAGTGGTTTGGATTTGTGGGAGAGAAGAATGTGGGTTCTTTTCTGACAAGGTGTCTTATTATACACTAGGCATTTAACACTGAAAGGTGGCACTTTGGTTTCTAGGTGATTTCTAGGTGGCTGCACTGCTTTTGAAAGTGGGACTGAGAATCAGTCTTGCAGGCGTGCCACTGCCAGCTCATAAATTGCCACCTGTCAGCTCAGCTGCAGTATCTACTGGTGTATGCTCATAGCCTCTCAAAATGCCTGAGGTAAGGCAGCTCAGTCTAGCCCTCTGACCAAGTCTTACAGTAAACCATACTACCTTGAATTTGTCATGGCCTATCAGTTTTTACCAGGAAAATTAGCCTGGCTTAGCTGGCAGGTGGTAAATGTTCTACATTCATTTTATGTCTCTCCTTGCTCTTAAGTTCTTTGTAGCTGAATTTATGAACTTAACTTCAAAACTTCACTCTAGTCTGTAAAAAGAGCGTGGTATCTCGTAGGGCAATTTCTTCCAGCTTAGTATGTCTAAAATTGGTGGCATGAGGTTACTTTCTGGAGGTACAGATTATCTTGATTGGCTTTAGAAAATACCAGCACACTTTCCCAGACCAGATTAATTCTACCAGTCTTCTTTTTTGGGGACTTGCTGTGTTGATTTGAAGTGTACATTGTTGGTTTAGAAAAAGGTAATTATGTCTTATAATGCCAGAAACTGAAAGCTCTTCGTTTGGAAGTGTGCTCAGTGCCCAGAAGAGGCAATGCCTTGTATTTCCTTCGCTGGGTAACCACAGTGGCTGATTAAACAGCAAGTGGCCCTAATAGTTTTTTGAAGGAAATTTCAGGCATTATTCTACAACCAGAGTTATACGTCTGTAAGAGGAAAAATGGGGTTATCTGTGGGAATTGAAAAATTAATTTGGAGAATTATAATGGAATTAGGAAAAGGGAAATTGACTTGTGTTTCAAATGGAGCCTTGAACACATACTTTAAAAGTGCTTCAGACACAAGCTTAATTAAGTATACATTTCCATTCTTCCAATAAAACAACAAATGTTTCATTCACTCAGCAATTTACATGATTTAAAATCTACTATAAATTAAAAAAAGCAATAAACCCCAAAGTTTGAGAAGGAAATTGCAGTAAGACCTAAGAGGAATACTTCATTAAAGACAGAAACATGGAACTAAAGCAACTAAAGTCCATACTTAGGGTGAAGAAGTCAGGAGGCCATGGCCTTCTCTGAAAAAAGCCGGTTTTGACTTTCATAGTGGTCATTTTATTTAATGGTCGTTCTCTGGTGGAGTGTATTTCCTGTTTTACTTAACAATATGTGTATGACCCTAGAGTATGCTGACATTTAATGTTCTGTAAGTATCATAAACTGAACTCTAACATCCTTCTACAATATGATGACTTTCTTACTTTGTGCAATTGATCTAGCTATGGTAATAACCAGTAATTTTGAACTGTACTTAGGTGAAGCATGAATTGGTTTACACAGAGACTGTCCATTGTAGATAATTTGCATTAAATATATAGTACTGTTTAAACTCATGTTGCTACTTTAAAAAATTACTACAGATACTAGAAAATTTGGAACAAGGCTTAGCTGAAGATGGAAGTATGACTAACATTACACAGGAGAACAGACAAGGTATGTATTAAACATTTTTTTCACAGACAGTGTGTTTTTATTGCTTGTGTAAGTGTGCCAGAAGTTTTCACAAGACTGCCCCAGACTGGTTAAAACTGTAGTTTTATAGTCTTATAGCCTACTCAGCCCCTGAAATGATACACCTTATACTACTTTTTGCTGGAATTAATTTCACAGTTTTGCCCTTGATCAAACTTGTGCAATAAATCAGTTCTTTTTCTTACTTAGGAGAAACAACATGTCTTTATCCTTTAGTGATGAATATATAAGTGTGTTGCTGTTGCAGCTAGATAGGTGTTTCATCTTAAACCTTGGCTGACTGACTCCTCTCAAACCTCATGCCTGCCTTCACTCAGTTTTTTCTGATTGAACTACCACCATACAGTGGCTACTCTGCCATAGGGTGCTGCTGCACAGATGGCTGAGTCTCACTGTAGCTGCATGGTACTTAGACTCCTGAAATATCTAAGGCACTCTTTAGAATAATATTTAAATTATATTGGGCTACGTCATCATTTTCATGATTTTATATCCAATTATGTTTTCTCCTGTTCCTTCTGTCTTAGTGATGTTGCTTCAATAGTATAGGGCAAATTACTGCACAAAAAAGGGTGATCAGGACAAGCTTTTTATTTTTTTTAATAGAATTTATACTTAGGAGGTCATTTGAGTATACTTGAAAATTAGACAAGAGGAGACATTTTAGGCGTTGCTATGGATTGTATGGATCCCTCATGATGCCTAGCAAGTTCAAAACACACACCAAGAAAACAAAAAACTTTCACCTTTAGCTAGCAGTCTAAGGAATGTTACCAAGTTCTTTCTAGGAGACTAGTCACACAAAGCCCGTGGAAAGTATAAATCTGGCTCTGAGATAGAAGAGGCTGGATAGAGTTAATAGCAGAAAAAAATGATAAATAATTCCTTAAAACTGTGTCTGTATGGAAGGGTGCAGACCTGTCTGAACTATTTTTTCTACCTGGTCTTCAGTGATTTGACTGGATGTAAAAGTTGCTTTAATGTGTCACCGTACCTGACTTGATACATCTTCTGAATGCATCCTAAAAACATGAACACACATGAGCAGCATATATCATAAATATATTTGCACATATAGTCAAAACAATACATTTACTATGCTTCTCAAAAGGTTTAGGAAAAATGGAAACAATCTTACATTGTTGAAGTTAGACACACCATTTCATGAGTTTCTGTTCTTTTCTCTTGTATCTCATATTCTTTTTGCCTCTGTTCTCCTACTTACTTTTCCCTGTTAGCACTTTCTGCCAGAATTTTCATCCTTATCTCCACATATTTTGTTTTTACAACTCTGAAACCAAGGTGTTGATCCCCCTTTAAGGTACAAGGACTTTTTCCGAGCTGTATCATAATCCTGTGTCCTGCAGTCTGCTTCACTCATGAGTTACTGGCTCCTTGCTTTTTCTCTCTGCTTCTGCTTCAGAGCTCAGATGGGCTCAGGAGGAGGCATAGTTAGAAAAGCAGCAGCTAGTAGTTATCAAGGGACATGGCTGCAGAAAATTTGGAGCGATCTTTACATGTCTACTGTGCAGCTGCCTCTAGGTTTAAGACTGCCAAAAAGCCCACGGGACATTTGCAGAGGCTGTTGACTGCTGCTGTCTGTGGAGGTCAGCCAGGTCTGCTCCCTCTCTGCTTCATCTCTGCATTTGGAGCTCCAGGAGGCCAATAATGGGTTTGCTTTTTTTCATCTGAGACTTGCTGAAGCAAACCTTATTAACTTTATGTGCAGACAGCCCTAATTCATTATGGGGATTATGCTTAGCATGTAATTTCCATGCTGCTGATGTAAGAAGGTGCAACACCAATCAATTTACCATGTGCATCTCTAGCCTGGAACAGAGCACCTCATTTGCCAGTTTTTCAGCAGGCAGAGAGATTTAGCATTGCACCACTTGCCTGGTAACACATTCTGTAAGATGCCAATTTTGTAACTTCACAGTGCCTATTGAAATGAATGGCAGTGTGGAGTAGAGAGCCCTTGATGAAAACAAGGAAAAGCAGATGCTTAGAGTGGAAGCATGGCTGCATGGACCTGCAAAGAGTGTTTCAGGCATCTCAGTAAAACACAGTGATCTGCTGTTGGATTTTTTTACTGCTCTGCAGGTTTTTTTTAACCCCTTTCTGCCAGTGCTAAGAAGCCTCATTGCACAGAGCTACAGAATTTCCAGACCAGGTTCCTTTTCAGTTTATAGCACAGGCTGAAGACATCTGGTTTGCCTAATTTGCAGTCCTTTTTTGAGAACTGTAGCTGGTGCTATCTGATTGTTAATATGAAACGTGAATGTCTGCTGTGTAGGAATCAACATCTAGTTTG
Organism: Leptocoma aspasia; assembly: GCA_013399835.1. NCBI lineage: Eukaryota > Metazoa > Chordata > Aves > Passeriformes > Nectariniidae > Leptocoma > Leptocoma aspasia. The sequence goes on along the minus strand of VXAX01001251.1, from coordinate 1,199,158 downwards.
TTGTCACCTAAGTCCTAAAAAACTGAATGTGGTTGCCAAACTATGAGAACGTGCAAAAAAGGAGATATTTACTTAAGTGAAATAATGAAGGGCAGTTATTTAATTATGTTCAGATTTTATAGATACCCACAAGGAAAGGAAAAAAGGAAATGTGTAATGAAGTATTTGTTCATGGTTTACAGTATTGTCTCCATTAATAGCACTAGGGATGTGTGGTCACAGGGGATTTTCTAAAACAAAAGCTAGGAGTAATGAATGATTGTAAGGTACAGTGGATGAAATACTGGGTTCAGTCTTTGACCCTGCATTATAACCCTCTTTTTGACAAAGATAATTTGAGAATATTCATTTTTTATTTTATTGTTGAAGAGGATGGAAGGAGTTTTCCTTTTTAGGAAAGGCAATAGACATTTCACCAAGCTCTTCTTATTTGTAATGACTTCTTTGTGTGCTGAAAGAATTATCTGTGTAATCTGCCATGCTTTCATCAGTGACTACATTAATGATACAAATGAGTGGTCTCAGTTTTCACAATTTTATTGAAATAGCCTTCTCTCCCTTCCCCCCACTCTCTTTCAAATCATTACAGTGACCTTGACAGCTGATTGACTGAGACACATGTATTTTTCAAATGTATTAAATGAATAGTCCTAATGTTTATTTTTGAGGATTAGAGGAATACTTCTAGAATTGATCTATGGTACTGTAACACAAGAGAAAGTAAGGGTCTCTGTGAACTGTTCTCTTACAACATCAGGAGTCTGTCTGCAAAGCAAGAGGGAGAAATCTGCTGCAGCTTTTAATGCCTGCAAGCTCCAGGAGAATAGGAAAAGCAGACAAGCTTGGCAGATTTTTGTTCGGCATATCTCTCAGCCAGAGGCAAGCACAAACAGTCCCAGACTCAGACATTTCTCACTCTGCATGTTTTGGCTCTGAAATGACATTCTAGCTATGTTTGATTTTTTAATTTATCACATTTAATGCTGTAGATTACATGCTTTTAAACTGTTGCTCATTATCACTTGAATCCTTTTATGCACCTTTTGTTCCGATGTTGGAAAATGTGTGGTTTATTTCGGTGTTTAATATTTGGCCTGAGCTGAGAGCTGAGTGACTGTCTATTGCTCTGCGTTGTTGCCTTGTGTATGGTACTGAGAGCTGCTTGAGCAATTCCCTTGGAGAGATGCAGAATTCTCTGATGCTGCAGCGGGGCTGAGGATTAAAAATTCTAGGCTAAAACCCAGTGGTGTTAACGAGGGGGACCTTTCAAAATCGTAATTCATAGGATCAATAATTGATGGCAAGAAAGAACCTCTAATTTATTTGTGCAAATTCACAAGCTGCTCTTATTTTGCAGCCTCTGTTCAGCTGTGGAGGTCACGTCTGGGCCGGGTGATGTACTCCATGGCAAACTGTCTGCTAATGATGAAGGTACGTGGGTGGCAGAACTGCAGAGGTACCGTATATTCCAGAATAGAATGTCAGAGAAAATGCAAGTGAATTACTGGTGCAGAGATAAGGGAAGACTACCTGACAGTACATGAAGGTTTTGCTTAGTGAGGAATTAATTAGGCTTAATAATGTCTTATTTAATAGATAGCTATTTGCAGTAATGTTCTTTGGGAACATATCTGTACTTATTTCTCCCCAAATCATCCTAGAGAACATGCAATAACAATACAGAATTTGCATTTTTAAATTGAATTTTTCAAACACTTAACTAAATGCTCTAATTAAAAGCAATTATGTGCTCTGCCTTTTTCAAACTATGCACTAGGAATGTTGCTCTGTTCATGAGGTTTAATAACACTGTAGCTTTTGTATCTGATAGAGATCCAAAACATCTAAATACATCCTCCCTTGTCTACTGATCTCAGTTGTAATATGTCTTCTTTCAAGTTTACATCCTCACTAGTGGGTAGGGGTGGAAGAGAAAGCAATAAAAGCAAAAGTGACTAGCTGTCACTGCTGGGGTTTTCTCCCTTGATTGCTCCTTAGATTTTTAACCAATTGTACTCTGTTTGGTGCAGCACTCTTAGCTTCTCCTTGTATTCAGGAAGTGGAAATAAAACAACTTCTGCCGATCGTGTTGTGGTCAGGAAAACGGGTGTCGCCATTCTTGCAGCAAACTGCTGTTACCCTGAGCTTAACTGTGCTCTACAAATCAATTAGCAGCAACAGCCTTGGAGCAGGGATGTCAGCAGTGGAATCTTCACAGGCCAAGATTTGCACTCCTGGCTCCTTGCACTTCAATTACCCAAGGTCATGCCAGACCTGATCCTCTGATGTTTACTGAGCTACTTCCCAAACAAGGCTCTAGTCTTAATATTACAATACCTCAAAAAAAGTGTGGTTTGTTCTTTTTTTTTAATATAAAAGCCATCTATACAGCTTTACATGAAATAGAATATTCTTGTTATGAGAAGTATGGGAAACACGCATTTGTTTTCATGATTATATTGTAATAAGAACATTTCTGTCTAGCATAGAAATAATTGTTCATTAAAACAATTTGTCTTTTGAAGTAGGTACATGACATGGGTTCATTTTTTAAATCATTCTCTTTTTCAGCAAACAAGTGAAGAAAAGCATGAGCTGCTATCCCAAACAAAGTAGAATATATAAATAAAAAAACACTGGTATATATATTTTTAAGAATTTCACTTTACTTTTTGCTGTGAATTCTTTTTTAACTTGTATGTTTTTCATGTGTACACACAAATCTACGTGCACGCACAGTTCTCACCTTCCTCTGGTTGGGTCTTGTTAGTGCTGTTTTCTTTGAGTAATGGAAATATATTTATGAATACTAATTATCATATTTTTGGAAATGATATTTCAGAAATATGGCACCTCAGATACTTCTTAAGACCAGTTGTATTTAGGGCCTATCTCACAGCTGTTAAATTAGAAATTTATGGTTCACAATAACTTCCAAATTACCCACAATTGTATGTCGATGCATAATTACTTCCATCTGAAATTTGCATTTCAGTGCATTGGCTATAGGGTACTTGTGAGTCTTTCAGTTTTTGGGAATATCCCCAGGCCATTCTAACATGCAGCAGTCCTGTAGTCATCTTCTCCACCTCCCAGAGTAGTCAGCACCAATCTATTCAGATAAGTTTTAAACACACTTTTGTAGTCCTCCCATGAACAATTATATTCCTTTAACACATTTCCACCCTTTTTTGCTGCTGTATCATATACTTTAAAAGCTGCATTTGTTTTTATTCGAGTGTTTCAAGTGTATGTAATTTAAGAAAAAAACGATTTCATTCTCCAAGTCAGCGCTATATATTGCCATCTAGTGACCATTTACAATATTGCAACACTGTGCTTGATCCCCGGGTACTGTTAGCTGATGGAATACCTTGGGCAAGTAGTTGATGATGATCATGATTATAATAATAATTTATTAAAGTAACACTGTGTGACTTTGGTATGACCAAAAAAAACCCCAAACATATTATCTTTCCTTTACTGACCTCTTTCTTTGGCCAAAAAAACTACAGAAGTATTTAACAGGGAACAATCTTGTCAGGATTGACACTTGAAAATTAAAAAAAACTCACTTTGATTAGATGCTGGCCCTATAACTATTTAAATCTACTTTCTTTATCCTCAATTCTTAATTAGGTTTATTTCATGTCATATCTTTTCTGCATTACTTACCTGAATCAAAGAATTCTGTTTATGTAGTACAATGATTTTTGCCTTTTTAAATATGCCTTATTTCTTTCATAGTTAAATATCTCCTTAAATTTAGAGATGGAGGGGTGTATTATTTTGGAGATAGTGAGTGAAGGCAAAGGGATTCACCCAGACACAGGAAATCAGTCATGTCTCCTATACCCTGAGAATATCTTTCCTAGGTACTGAACTCTGCCTGCTGTGTCCCTTTATCCATGTGACCAGTGACAGTTTGGTAGCACTTCAAGGCACTCTTTCTTTCCTGTTCATCTCCCTTTCTTTGTATAACCTTTCTTAAATGGGTTCTACCTTCTTTCTGTGCACAGCTGTTGGACTTAAACAAATGGTGGATTGCAGTTGTATCAAGGGATACCAAACAGCTTTCCCATTTCCTGTGAACAAGGGGCAACTTAAGGAAAGATGTGGAAATACAGCAGGAGGAGAAGGGGAGACCATGTAACCTCTCACTGTAGACTTCCATTACAAGAACTGTGGGCTTATGTCACTATGGAAGCATATCCTGAATATAGCAGCATGAGGGGAATATTAATTTTAACACACAGCTGATGACGTGCATTGTTTCATTTCAAAAGTCTATCTGCAAAATGCCTGTCACTTTACTAAATCACCATGGAAGTGTCTTAAAAACTTTTTAAGTTCTTTTCGTCTGAGCTTTTGACATTATCTTACCAGACTTTTATCTCTCTAAAGAATAAACACTTAAGTATTTTCCATATATATTATAAATGCACTCTAATTAAAGGCACATTTTGTGCTTTTTAGGTTTCTTCAGTGTTGTGTTTGTAGAAATTGCCCTTCATAAAACAAAAGCATTAGAATTTATTTTAATCTGGGCATAATACAATTAAATCTGGGCATAATACAATTAAAATGGTACCAAGAAGGAGGTAACAGCTTGTGCTAGTGACACAAGGGACTGATGCCTGAGGACTTTGGTTCCTCTATGATTTAAAGGAGAAAGACTGCATGAATCATCATGTCTTTTGCCTGAGTGCTGCAGTACAGCTGTCTGGATTCATAGCACTGTGAATCTCTGCTTTCATAACCCTTCCACAACTGCACTAGATAGAGAAGAAGGATAAGTTATCCCTGTCCTCTCTCCCCAGAACAAAGTATTTATGAACTATCCACTCCGTGTAACTAAGGTTTTTAGTCTAAGGTTTCGTGAACTTACTCTAATCATTCTACACGTAATGGTCATTTATGCTTATTTCTAATTAAGTACTTAAGGTGATGATGAGGGAAATATGAAAATGTGTAATGCAGTAACCATGAAGGGAAGTACAGTTACACTGTGGTGCATTAGGAAAAACATACTCCAGCAAGTAGGTCCAGTGGCTTACTAGAACTATTTTGGATTAGTAAATATAATATTAGCCCCAAATTTCCATAATAAAAGAGGTAGTAAATTATAAACCAATAGGCCAATTCTCATTCATATCCTAAATAGTGTAACTTCAGACCTTCTTTGGGGATTTTTTTACGAAGGTGTGGAAAACTGGAAGGCTCTTAATCTTTTTAAATTAAAGACCATGACATGATGTCAGCCCCATCTCTAAGTCTTAAGATCACAAGCTGTAGTCATTGGGGTTTTTACTGGCAATACTTAATATGTTTTACTCCTCACAACCACACACTGTATCAATCAAGACTTCACTTCTCAGAGGTGGTGTGTATTTATCATTCCATCAGACAATCTTTGTTGTATTATGTCACATTAGCAAAACTGTGAGTGACAACAGTCTTTAGTAAGTGAGACCAAATAGCATCTATTTTACCATGTGCTCCATCAGAAGGAACTGTCAGAACTCACCACAGAATAGTATCAATTCTGTATCGCATGTAGGATATTCAAGAAATCTCCTAATGCCTTCATCATAGTGTGGGGAGAATAATAAATGTGTATTAAACTCACTGTGGGATCCATGGGTGACCACAGAATGAGATTTTATTTAGGAGTGAGCCTAGATACGATGATGTATCACAGTTTCATCCTGAGGCCATTCTTGCTTTTGCCTTTGTACATATATAATTTAGTCTCTTGTTATCTCCTGGAAGAAATGGGTCCTATTCTTCTGACAAATACTGCAAGAGATGGCGTGGGTAAGCACAGATGTGATGTGCTGTGCCGTGCTGTTGTATGGAAAGAGGGTGCAGTGACCACCAGTGACCACCAACAGAGTGCATAGACTCCTAATGTTCACCTCTAGTCTCACATTTCAGGAGCTGTCAGTGTTCATGTACTTGCTGTAACGCATATGGTGTTGGAGATCAGGATAAGGAGTGCAGAAAAGGAAGGAGGTTTCTTTGCCTGACTAGGCCAAATCCATGAAGCCCCTGCAGCATGGGCCTGTAAGACTTGGCAGCTTGTTCCTGCCAAGACTGGCTGCTATGTACACAAGGGAGCCTGTGCTGCTATGATGGGAAAAGACTGCCCACTCGTGCAGCCTCTTGTGGCTGAGGGTTTTCTGCAGTCAGTTCATGCTAAGCTGTAAACTAAGCTGGCAGAAGCACTTTTAGATACCAACTTGCTGCATGGTCTCCTGGGAGTTGTTTCTTCATCAGTTTGTGGTTGTGACTGCAGAGCCCCAGTCCCTCATGGTTGTGCTGTATATCTTTGCTGTGTAGCCAGAGCCTTAGAGTGTGCACAAGACTGAGCACTGGGTAAGGGGCAGCTTTAGACCACAGAATTTGATACAAGAAAATTATTTCTTTAGTGACCACATTTGATGCTTGAAGGAATAAAAATCACAGTCATAGACAGTCCTTCAGATTTAGTAGATTATACTCTTAGAATAATTAAGAGGTCCTATAATCATGACTGGAGTTCCTCTAAAGAGCTAGATCAAAGGGTCCATATTCCAAGTTTTTTATGACTGCCTAACAAAGTCATACTCCATGAGCAAGTCTTTACTGAGGGCCATTACAATGAAAATTGAAGTTTTCCTAAATCATAAATTTGTGAAAAATTATGGTTGCTTTAATTTCATCACATTTGAGTTGTGAATGATAAATACAGCAGCATTTAAATAAATATACTTGTGTATGTGCCATGTTGGTTTTCCTCTGAACTCTTATTACCAATAATAAGTATGAACTTGTCATGGCACATTAGAATTGTAATAAACTCTAAATGTTAGTAATTAATTGTTCAGAATGAATCATTATACCCACAGTATACAAGTTGTTTGCAAAAGAAAGGTCCTACAGAGGGCTTTCCTGGGCTAACTCGTCTCCTACTATTACAGCACATGTAATTTCTATACAGATATACAGATTGGACTCCAAAGACTTATCTTGACTTTTTGTTTGTATGAAACAATATGTTTCAAGTAGAATGGTTTGGGTGAGAACAGACCTTTAAAGATAATCTAGTCTAACCTACCCCTGCCATGCGCTGGGGCCTCTTGAACTGGATTAGGTTACTGAGAGCACCAACCAGTCTGACCTGGAATATTTCCAGGAATGGAGCATCCTCCACATCTCTGGGTAACCCATTCCAGTGTTTCATTGCCCTCATTGTAAAAAAATCATTCCTTATATCTAGTCTAAATCAACCCTCTTTTAGTTTAAAACCATTACCCCTTGTCTTACCCCTTGTCCTGTCACAACAGGCCCTGCTATATAAGCCCATTTCAGGTACTGAAAGGCTGTAATGAGACCTCCCCAGAGCCTTTTCTTCTCCCGGCTGAACACCCCCAACTCTCTCAGCCTTCCTTCTTGAGAAATGTTCCAGCCCTCTGATCATTTTTGTTGCCCTCCTCTGGACCTGCTCCAATACATTCATGTGTTTCCTGTGCTGAGGACTCCAGAGCTGGATACAGGGTTTACTCCTTTTAAGTGCATCCTCAGGGAGAGAAATTCATTACGCCTTGGGAACATTGCTTCCTCAAACCAAGCAGGAGATGAAGAAAAACAGCCTTTCCTAGTAGCTGTGATCACATTAGGGACAAGTTAAATGAGTACCATAATTTGACTAAGAATAATGGTAGGGCAGAGAGTATCCCAAGATGTCTGTGTAGTTTTGTAAGATTATTCTCCGTTGTCCTTTGCTTTCTAATGCCCACCATAATTCTTGTATTAAGTTGAAGGGCAGGACTGTTGGGAAGCACCAAAGTGTTACAGCACAGTCCTCAGCCTTTGCTTGGCCTGGCCTTTGTAAGCAAAGGCAGGTGCCCTTTGCCTCTGCTCGTGAGGCTGGTGCAGCCCTGGGCCAGTGGATGTTCCCACAGCTACAGCCTGTCTCAGCACCGAGCACGGGCAGCACCTCTCACCTCTGCCTGCCAAACCGTGTGGCCAGGCTCTGAAAGTCATGTCCTGTCAAGGTCCTTGAATTACTGCAGTTCAGCCATGAAATAGCAGAACTGCAGGAACCAGTCACATGGTCATTTCTTTCCAGTGGAAAATGGGACCCATTTGTTTAATCTTCTGTCACTGGTCCTTAGCTGGAGCCTTTACTGGCACTCCATCTTGAGCAGGCAGATCTCAACACTGCACCCTGCCAGCATGGCCTTCATGCAGACGTGGTGTCACTTGCAAAGCTTTCAAGACATCAGAACCAGCCCGCCCTTCACTTAGTTTTAGCCCAGATACGTTTTCTATTTAGATTACCTGCTTTTACACAGTAAAAATCCCAACAATTCAGGTGGAGGAAGGGAAAATGTCTTGTTTCCCTTGGTAGTAGTGCTAGTCTGTCATGTGAAGATGTGCAGGAATTGCAGTTTATGTCACATGATGTTTTTCGCAAGAGCATGTGCACGGGCACTTCAAAAAGCTTTGGAATATAGTTTGTTAAACCATGTAAATTATACACATATTTGGAACATGTGACACTTCTCAAGTATGTATACCCCTAGTCACACAGAAGGTGCTGGGCTTTTGTCCTAGATCATAATCTGAGATGAAGAGTAAATGTTCAGAGTTTTAGTTGTAGCATTTAGCTACAAAAAGAATATGATCCTGTTTAAAAAAAAAAAGATCCCCTGTGTATGCAGTTCCAGTATAACTGAGAAAAGACCAATGTAGTCAGCCGCTAGTGCCTACAGCAATGGGTAGAAATTCTTTCCTACTGACAGGTTGCAAATAACTTTAATTCTGTTGGAATATGTCATTACAAAGAAGGTGACACAAAGGCTGAAGTATTCTGAGTTTAAATACCTGTTGTATGCTTTTCACCCTTAGGACTATGTGCTGGCCGTAGATGCTTACCACTCTGTCATCAAATATTACCCACAGCAGGAACCTCAGTTGCTGAGTGGAATTGGAAGGATTTTCCTTCAGGTATGCATTTTATTCTAAATTTGCTAGGTAATACTGCTGTTGATAGCTATGTAGAGAATAATTATTGCATTTAAAACTATAGCTGGTTTGTAGGGCACATGCCAAATTGTAGAAGTAGTGCTCGAAACCAAAACCCTTCTACCATGTCGTATTAGGTACAATTAGGAAATATGAAGCACCTGTAGTATCAAAAGTGCATTAGCAAACAATGAACATGCTGTTATGCTAGTCACTTTTTTAATTCAAAAAGTGACATCCTGGTTTCCCTAAAACTAAGGATAAAGCTCCCATTGACATCAGTGAGACAGAATTTCACTAAAAATCTCCTGTCTCAGTGCCTCAGACTGCATGCAACTCTCAGTCACACTGTATAACTGCTGTCTTCATCTAGAGCGTCCTTCTTTTGTCCAGATCGTGTCCCTGAGAAGACAAGGGAGAGCACCTTAAAAGAAAAAAACAGTATACAGAAAGTATGATAAATGTTCATGTAACTGTATTTAATGATAAATAAAAATAGATTTCTTTTTATTTTTCAAAAAATGATGCATCTAAATATCCATCTGATTTTTTTAATTTCTAGTATCTCACGAGTTCTGTGCAGTTCTTTTGTATTTCTGATACTGATAATTCAAACTTTTCCTCTTTTATCTACTTACTTTTATTATTAATGATAAATCTAATTTTGGATTGTCAAGATATTTGCAAATTTTCTTATTTGTGACATTCCTGTAATAAAATTATATTGAAATTGAGTAATTTACTCTTAATAGATAATTATTAACATTGCTTGCTTGAAATCATAGAATGTCATTCAAATTCAATTACGGATTTTCAGTTCTCAGCAGGAGCGTGGTTTTACAATGTGTTAGATATGTCTGTCTTTATAAGTGTCTAGTTTAAAATGGACCTCCATCACTATGGAGTAATTTTATGATATTGGCTGCATGCATTAATTATTATCTAAATAGGGAACATAATAATTATGCATATTAAAGAATGGTACTGTAAATATGCAAAATACTAAAGGAAATACAAGTTGTTAATAGTTCTGGTCTTACTGGGAAAATGACTGGGTATGTTACTGGCACTGCCTTTCTGACAAGAATGTCTGCCCTGATGTCACCCAAAGTCTGTTTGTCGTTCCATTTGCTATGGAGAAATTTTCACTCCCATGAGGAAAGCATCTCCTAACTTAGAGAATCATTTGAAATCACTGACCTCCACAATGCTGGCTGTGACAACAAGCCTCCAGTTCCGAGGGGTTTTACTGTCAGATATGGGCATAGCAAAAGGGGTTACGAGGAGTCCTTGATATTTTCATGTGACCTACACAGAAGTTAAAAAGAATAGTCTCTAAATGAAAATATTTTCCTTTCTTCTAGCTTCTAGCACCTTAAGGAGATAGGGTTTTATTGCTTGGCTTATTGTCTTTTTCTGTGACAAAACTTTCAGCTCTGTCTGGGGGGTTCTGGTGCAACAGTTGCAAGATTTTGATATATTAAGAGAAATCGGCAGTGTCTGGGTAATCAAAACCAAGCTGTTTGAATTAAAGAAAGATAAATATGTTGCGGTCCTGGGCATCCTCATTTTGGTAAGATCACTCTGTGGTAAATGTGCATGGTTGACAAGGCAGTCTCTGGAAAAAAAATAAAATGTCTTGCAGGTAAAATAGAAAAGCAGTTTTCTTATATTCAAATGTCACAACTTCTCAAAAACAAGTAGCAATTCCCAAATAACCTCAGACTGTGCTGCTACCTTTGAACATTTTCCAAGAGAGGCACAAGGCAGCCAGATTCCAGTTGCTTATGAGTCATAGACACTGTTTGACAGTAGACATCACACATATGAAACAAAGAATAAAGTGGAATAAAGTGTAATTCAGGAGTTTAACAGAAAAAAATTGCAACCTTTTTCAACATGTAAAACTTCATTTATTTTGCTTTGATTTATTTTTTCTTAATTAAATTGAGGTAACTAGTCTAAGGCATCATGTCCTCTTTATCTTCACATGGAAGTGGAACATAAGGAGGTCTAGATCTGATGTGCAGCCTTTGGCTGTTGCCTTAAAAAAGTGGGAAATGAGAATTATAGAAGTGCAAAATGGAGGAAAAGACAGAGGCTATCAGAAAGACATTTTCATAAGGACTGTAATTCTTTCAGCAGTCACCTGACCTGTAAAACAGAAATTCACATGAAATAGAGAAACAGAAAAATGAATACATTTTAGTCTCTAGGATTATATTGTGTAGCTCTCACTGGCTGACCTATCCAAAATTTCCATTTGAATAAGTACATTAAGAAAAAATTTTAAAAGCTACCTGACCTTACCCTCTGCAATAAATTGCTGCAAAACTCAGTCAAAAGCAATAAAAAATTTCTAGAAGAAAAATAATCTTGGTTTACAGACAAACAACAAAGTTAAGCACATATATGGGAGGCTCCTTGTTAGAGAATGTATGATTATTTGAGGTTAACAGTAGAATCTTCATTTTTATTTGATGTGCTAATTGTAGCAGTGCAGCTAATTATTATTAAATACTGAATTCATACTTTGTGAACTAAATTAAATAAGTGATAAAGTGATAAATAAGTGAATAAGTGATAAAACCACTTAAATTAGTCATTTAAATTAATGACTAATTTAAACTAGTTATTTCTTTTAAATGATCTTTCCCACCAAAAAATTTTAAAAAGTAAACTGTTTCCCCTGTTTGGGGAAAATGAGATTTAAGAGTTCAGTATGTTTGCTGAGAAGATACAAGATGCTGCTAAGAAATCAGAACTATTCATGATCACAAATAATGTGTAAATAGTATCAAAGTATACTAGATTTGGGCTCATCAAGCTCCCAGGACAGCAAACTGGTAGCTTGCTTTAGAAATTGATTGTTCTCATGGTTAAGGGATTCCCAGGCTAAAAATACTCCAGGACAGATTCATTTACACTTGGCCAGCATTATCCTCTAGTTAAATGTAATTATTTTCTTGGTGATTTACATCTTCAGTGGGATTTATAGAGAGAAGTTGTATCCTTTGTCATTACAACTGAATGTATGGTATTTTAGAAACAATAATATTTGTTTCGTTTTGAGTCCAGTTACATAACATCTAGGATAAATGCATCTGTTTCATTAGAAAAGACTGTTAATGGGTATTCCAGAAATGCTTGGTAGATGGACAGTTACATCTTTGACTGCAGTGTTCAATTGGATCATCTCCTAAATGTAAAGAAGAATAATTTCCTTATTTTGACATGGGATAAGTCTTGTGGTTAAAGGTGAAGCAGTAGCTGTTATATTAGTGGTGTTAGTAGGGCTTCTACTATCACTGCCACTGTGATATTCCCATAAGCAAACTGGGGAGAAATGTAGCTGAAGCCTTCAGATGGATGGATGTTTGCTGTCTCTGAAAAGTGCAGTTGGAAAGTCATTTGCTGATGACTAGAAGGACTTGCTAGATGATCTTTTCCACAAGGATCTCTTTAGGTAGTGTTTGTATGTTTTGGTTAGGTAGTACTTGTATGATGAAATGCACAGATGATGCCAAGCTGGGAGTGGCACAGACACTATGAAGGGCAGGATCAGAATGCAAAATAATCTTGACAAGTTGAGAAGCTGAAATGTTAAATTGGCTGTGATTCAAACAGCAAAGGCAAAATGCTACCAAAGACTGGGAGTAATATACAAATACCAAATGAGAAGCAACAACAAGCCTAATTCCTGTAGAAAGGAAATAGGCTGAGAGTAAGAAGACTACACAAGGGTAAACAAATCGGACTTCCAGATATTTGACGTAAAAGCAAAATTCATATTCACGTGTTAAACATAAAGTGATTCTTGCTTCTCACCGCTGGTGAGAGAGCAGTTGGATTGTGGAGACTTCTTATGTGGCACTCATGGAGGATGTGAAGTAACAGGAGAGAGTTCAGAGAATCCAGAAAGCATTGTCTATGAGAAAGGGGTAAACACTGCTTTGCCTGAAAATTGATTTTCATTCTAGAAGGGGAAGAAAAAATTTTCAAGTATGCAAAAGACTGTAAAAAAAGAAGAGTTGTACATTCTCCCCTACCACTATGGACAGGACAAAAAGCTGAGGTAAAAAGTGCAGTAAGATAGAAGGTATTTTCTAATGCTAGGGCAATTTAAGAATTCTTGATTAAGTTTCCTAGTAAGACTCAGATTTGTAATATCCACCATCTGACAGCATTAAGGAGACTTCAACACATTTGTCACAAACATTTTTCATAGTGTTCTTAAACAAATGGGTGGTCTCTTGAGGGCCCCCTTGAATCTCCCCACCTGGGGACTGCCTGGTTTCCATGGCTTTATGCTTCTGAACTAGTTTAATTTTACTCCTTTTGATTACCCAGTAGTAAGTTTTCGTCTTCTTCCATCTCTCCAGCCTGAAAAATGTGCTGCTAACTTATTTTCCAAATAAGTGGCCTTCTTCAAGTATTTTTTTCATCTCAAAGAGCAATGTATGAGACACACCTTTAGGTGAAATACCCCTTTCTTTTTAGAAATCCCCTCCCCCATTCCACCCCCCCATCAAATCTGTACTTCTCTATGCCAGTTTTCAAATATCTCATTCCTTCATCCTGCTCAACTCACTCTTTGGTGTTTTTTAATCTGCAAATGGACCATCTTCCCAATATCCTCAGTGGTCCATTGTACTGGAGTTGTTTCCTGACGTGCAGTGTGATGCACTGAAGTTGTCCTGTGGCTCCTGGCTACAACCCAGACGCTGTGAGTTAACCAGGTGTGGGTCCTGTGCTACCTACGAGGCCACTGGTGTCTGTCTTCCCTTCCTGTGGACTAATGTCCCATTTCATTGGAAGTAACTCTGACCTTTTCTCATTTTCAGCTACTTTTTAGAACTGTGGAGTTAGTTACAACAAAGGAGCTAAATGAGAATATGGGGCCTCCCCACCCTACAGTCCATGAGCGCTCCACAGCCCCCAGCTGAGAAACTGCCTTGGGCAAACCACACATGCTTTTGGGGTGCTTTAATGACCTTAATGTGGCTCTTCAAATACATTGTTTGGTAACAGGTGCTACCCAGTCACCTTGGTGTAAAGATATTGATAATGGACTTTGATATGTTATATATGTTTTTGTGCCCTCATAAGATATAATCAGCATGTAGCTCTTTTCTTCTTATTGTGGTAACTCACTTATGATTTTTCTGTCTAGATTGGAGACATAAAAACTGCAGAAAAATATTTTCAAGATGTTGAGAAAGTGACTCACAAATTGGATGGACTACAGAGCCAAATTATGGTTTTAATGAACAGGTAGGTAATTTAATAGCTAAATAAAACTTCTTGAAATGTAGTTCTAAAAGTATGCAAGGTGATCATTAAACTACCCTTGAGACAATCCTGTTCTCTTTCTCTCTTTTATGGGACTTCATCTGTCATAAGTGAGACTGAATGGCATACAGACTCAGGAGATCTCTATAACTTGGTACAGTCATATTATCCTGCACTGAAACTGCAATCTTTCAGTTGATTTTACAAAGCTTTTTCTCATTCTTTCGAGCGCTGCATATTTTCACCATGCTTTTTCAATATACATTTGCATATATATCTCTTAGGAGAGGAGAAATTATTTTGGGCAGTTATCCTGCAACCAGATCTGCAGCAAAGTATCACCCAGGAGCTTCAAAGAATGCTTGAATGCAGTGTAGTAAATCGAGCTGTGTGATGGGGGACTCACTTTGCAATGGTTAGCACATTGGCTTAATATATTTAGAAAATACTATTCAGAAGTGCTCTGAAAATTATATGGCTGATTTCATGAAGAGAAATAATTCTGGGAAGAGAGTATCTGCATTTAAATTAATAAAACACAATGAAGACTGTTGCCTTTCATAGGCAAAAAATATAATAGCTGAGCAATCCAAGTTGTCATTCCATTTGTCTGTAAGTCAGCGTCTCCTTCACACTGTAAAGAACAAATGTCAGAAACTCACATCTGTAGCAGGAAAAAAAAAATGGTGTCCATTCTTTTTAAAATGTATTATTACCTTGGGTTTTTGAGTAGAACTCATTTAAATGTCACTTACTTTCTAGAGCATTTCTCCACCTTGGTCAGAATAATTTTGCGGAAGCTCATCGATATTTCACAGAAATTTTAAGGATCGACTCATCAAATGCTGTGGTAAATCTTCAAATTGCTACATATATAATGAACACCTAAATTATTCTCATAATACTTCATGCATGGATTTAATTAGTACCAAGAGTATGCTCAGAGCTTTACAGAAAAATGGGATGTGGCATGTGTGCCAAAATTTTTTCAGTATAGATAAGGATAAGATGGAAAATGGGATGGGAAATTAAGAGCCAGTCTGTATGAAGGGCGTGAATACTTAGGGGTGCATGTAGAAATTCCGAGACACTCTTCTTTTACGGGGTCTTTGCAAAAGCACTTTTTTTTGCACTCACTGTTTTTAGCATAGACTTGCATGTCAGAAAAAGAAATGGCAGCTGCCAACATATACAAAATTAACTTGATTTCACACAACATTGAAAGGATATTGTAATTTTAAACATGACGTATTTAACACATTGCATATCAGAGCCTTGAGTTCCTGTCACAAACTAAGATCAAAAAGCTGTTTATTTATCTTTGGGTTTCCTACACCTGGCAGTTTTCAGTGCCTGGTCATGTAAGTGTTCCTGAGAAGTCAGACAGCTTACCCCCAGTAATCTGCTCCAAGGCCATTTACAGACTGAAGGGTCTGAGTTTAAGGAACACATAAATTGCATTATTTTGCAGGCTGTAAAATAGTGTGTATTTTAAATCACATAAGATCAGTAAGGTTTCCTGAATGGACAGGAAAATATTTTTTTCTAAAAGGCCATGTTCTTCCTTTATCTTCAGCTTTCAGAAAATATGAAAATTTCTGCTGCTAAACATATTACATCATTTTGTACTGTTGGAATCTTTCAGTAACTCATAAAACCCATTTTGTGTGGTAAGGAAAATGGAACCTGACTTGATCATTCATGATGTATTTAGACTGCCCAATCTGCTGGATTTACGTGAAGTCAGCTGTAGATGCTTTTATGATAAGAAAGTATCTTTGTGTTGCTTATGTGGACATGTAAGCTAGAGAGACAGAAAAACACTTCTGAAAATATAATGAAGTAATTAAAAAAAATCTGTGAAAATGCATGTAGAGGCTCATGTGGTTTCTGAAATATGTTTTTCCTGGCTTTCAGACTGACTAATGTCCTGTACTATTTATATTTCATTTTAGACTGTCTTTTAGACCTTCAGCTCTTATAAGTCAGCAGGTCCTACTGGCAGAGGGTAAATCTTGAGAATTATAAGAAAAGGATAGCATTGTATAAATTGATAATGTATTTTAGTTTTGCACACACGTGCAGAATAGTAATTCTTAGCATACAGTAAATATGTTGTAACTGCAGGTGCTAGACCTCTTCTTTTCCTTCTCTCTCATCACTTGTAAATATATATATATAAACACACTATTTATTTACAATGTGTTTTTCACTAGGCTAACAACAATGCTGCTGTGTGTCTTCTTTACCTGGGGAAACTGAAGGATTCCCTCCGGCAGTTGGAAGGGATGGTTCAGCAGGACCCTCAACACTACCTACACGAGAGTGTCCTCTTCAACCTGACGACTATGTATGAGCTGGAGTCATCTCGCAGTATGCAGAAGAAGCAGGCACTTCTAGAGGCTGTAGCTATCAAGGAGGGCGATAGCTTTAATACTCAGTGTCTCAAGTTAGGATAGATCATTTCCAAATAATTTTTTCCAGCAAGGCTGATTTTTTAAATTGTACATACTCTCGCTAATGTGTAAATGTGAAATAAAATCTATTCAATTATGAATATTCAGTGGCATTACTACGGAACCTGTCACCTCTAACAGGCCTGTCATTGTAAAGACTTCGTGCTGATTTAGAGCCAGCTTCATCCCTACAGATCTGTTACTGTCTAGGTACTCCTCATTACAGTGCACTAATATATATATATACACAATCAACTACTCAGATTCTTTTATGAGAAAAACTGAATTTAACCTTATATTGTCTTCCTAATTTTTCAGTAGTCAGTGAGCAAGCCACGTGAGCTTATTTCATCAGCTAGGAGTTACTGACAGAATATCAGTGTTTGTATTACAGAAAGAAAATTCTGAAAGCACCTCTCTTCATTTGCTTCTACTGTGTGTGCTTTATTTTGTCCCCATCAGACTCCTGAATATTACACTTTTGTGTGTCCGTGGCTGTCAGAGGAGGCTGCTTGATAACCACCATTCAGAGTCACAGCATGGCTGAGGTTAGGAGGAACTGCTGGAGGCCATTTGGTCCAAGTCCCAGTAGCACAGGGACATGTCCAAGAGCATGTGAGGGAGTCATACGGTCCTGCACAGAATCAGTTTCCCACAGTATGAGGGACTAAATGGTTCCCTGTACTTCCTTGGTTTTGTGTTACTGTTAAATCTTTCCAATTAAAACAAGTGGATTCTGCAAAGCTGCTCCACTCTGGCATTCTGCTGGGTAGAGAAAGGAGCACTGCCAGTTGGAGTGGAAACACAACGGATTTCAGCTCAGTTCCTCTCCTTTGCCATTATCAAGCAAAAACACAGAGCACAAAGTATTTCCCAGGGAAAATGATGCAGAGCCTGAGGCAGAGGTATCTAAGGGTTAGGCCACACAGAGTGGAAGCAAATGGGGTTCAAGACACAAGGCAGTTATCAGTGATGAAGCAGTATCAGCATATATTGATTTTGGCATCCCTCAGAACACAGATTTTTGGAATCACAGTACCACTGTGATACCAGTGTCTTTCACATCTCTGCCCACATTTCTGCCTTCATCTGTATTGTAAGATTCAATGCAGATACTCCCACTCATACATGAACACAATATATGCATCTGTTTCTAGGGGGGGTTTATTGTTTTGAGATTTAATGCTTAGCAATTGGACTAGTTTCTTGTCACAAATCACTGCCATGGGACAATTCTGTAAGTGTGTTACATTTTTTAAGACCGTATCCATCAATTAATTCTCACTCCCTTTAAATACCCCCACCTGTATTTTTAAGTAACCAATAACTCATTTTTATGCTTGTCCATCTGGAGATACTGTACAGGGGCCAAACAGTTGTCCTCAAAAATCAGGTTGGTTGAAAACTTCTGCAGTCTAGACATGCAGAGACGTAAGGATGCTGCAAAGTCACTGGTCACCTGAAAAGACATAAGCCTACAGCTTATACAGAAACACAATTTGCTCAATTTTTACAGTATATTTCTGTTTGACAGGCCATAGTTGTATACTGAAACAACAGCTAGTTGTGTACCAATCAACTGAAAAAAAATTAAAGCAGTTGGTATTTCTGTTTCTGACTTGGCCTCTAGGTTGAACAGCTGGATCTGAATTAAACTTGTGCAGCACCTGGGTAGACTTGTCCTAAGGTACCACTACTAAACTCAAAAATGAAATATTCAACACCACCTGCTTTAGCTGGGCTTAAACGCCATTTGCATAACTTTAGTGAGTATTAAAATAGTAAATTAAAAGTAGTTATACTGGCATTATTCTTTATGAAGTTTTACATTTGTTTTAATTTCTGCTAGGATTTTAGACAAGGCTTAACAATAATTGGACAGATTCTCAGTTTACATTGATAACTGAGTTGAAATCACTGTTGTTTTCATTTTGTTACAGCTGTTAATCTGATCAGGTATGTTACTCCCCATTTTTTTATTCTAGTAGTATATTTTCTCCAGCATAGGTCCCTTTTCTCAGGCATGGGGTTTCTTTGGAGATAAAAAGAACTCCCAGTGTGACAACCATTGTTCTCAAAGGTGCTGAAAGCACTGAACAATTTACCAAGACATGTAGTGATAGGAAACAGTTTTTAATTAAAAGAGGGTAGGTTTAGCTTAGACATAAGGAAAATATTCTTCTTGGTGTGGCCCTGGAATAGTTTGCCCAGAGAAACTCCCTATCCTTGGATGCGTTCAAGACAAAGGCTGGATGGGTTTTAAGCAACCTGTTCTAGTGGAAGGTGTCTGTGCCCTTGGAGAGGGTTGAACTAGATGAGCTTCAAAGGTCCTTTCCAACCCAAACTATCTGTAATTCCCATTAAAAATTTTTACAGTAATATGTAAAATAATACAAAAGAGATTCACATACATGTAGCTGAAGTGTCATGTTGTATTGCTGTACTGTTGCCTGCACTTTCAGAAAGTGTCATTTGTCTGTTCCAATGCTAAGTGAAAGTTGCATGATGTCCATCATCATCCAGCATGCTGAAGCCACTTTCCTCTTTACAGCTGAAGTAAAAAGCTTCCTTTTTGGTTCCATAGTGCCTGATACTGCTCATGTAAATGACAGTCTGTATTCTGATCAGCAGAGAATAAAATTTTATTATCCTAGTCAGAGTCCAACAACCATTATAAAAGAAACACTCTGAAAATAAAATCCCCTGTTTTCCAAATTTCTCTACATTCTAATTCATGTGTATTACTACATAGGTCTCACTTCAGCATGTTTGCTGTGTTCTTATTAGTAGAAGCTTTTACTCAGATAAAAATGCCATTAGAGGAGACTTGGACTGGGTGACCTCCAAGCTCAGCGAGCCATTAAACAAGTGGCATCCTGGTAGACTTGCAGAATAATTAAAATTTAAATGCAAAGCCATATTATCACTGCTGGATGTATGCAAATTGTTAACTGTTTATGACATGCAGGCAAGACGCCATGTCACTTTATGGTTTGGATGTAACATACATACAAGTTAAAGTGTTTGACTTCCCTAAATTCTGCCCGTTACACATCTGAATGATCTATATGATGTTAAAACATTAAAGCTAAGGACAAACTTTGTCCTCAAAACATTAATTAAACCAGACAATCCTGTTAAATTCAATGAATTCAGCTGAATTTAATGAGGGTTCCTGGTGTAAATGAGGGCAAAGCTCAGTTCTAAAACACAGCATGCATATGTCATCTGGCTAAGTGAGAAAAGCTGTGGAAAGCAGAGCCTGAATGCGCTGATTGTTGTATTCAAATCTTAAAGCTTAATGTGCCTTAACAGAAGTTTTGCATTTAAATTCCCACTTCTATTAAAAGGAGAAAAGAAGCTGTACTTCAGACATTCAGATAATTACATTATGCACAGAGACTCTGATCCTCAAAAGAACTTGAGCATCTCTCTGGCATTTCTAATACCTAACTGCATTTCAGGTGATAATGGCATCCCCTCACCAGCTGGTCACTGACGTTTTCCTGGTGCCTCAGTTTTCAGACTGGACACATTAAGTGTTCCCCAAAGGCATGTGCAGACATGCCTGGAACTCCACAATGGACTTCAGCCAGTGTACTGGAAAGGATGGTCATTCCTTCACCTGCCCTGTCCTTCATGTCAGCGGGAGCGCTCGGCACAAGCTGGATGAGCTCACTGACCTGGTGAAGAAGTCACCCGGCCAGCTAACACCCTCTTCAGATACACCTTCAGAGTTTCTGGCATTTGAACAGCAGTTCTGTAGTGCTGGATGCAAACAAGCCCCAGAACTAACTTTCAGGAAATGGTAGCAGAAAGCTGCTTTCCCATTTAGTTTTCCCAGCCAGTCTGGGGATTAGTAATTTCAAGATTCTCATCTCCAAGAGGTGTGAGAGATGGTCACAACCCTGGTCTTAGGGAGGAAGAGAAAGGTGGATGGGGAGGAGGACCTAGGTGCTGCCTTTCCAAGCTGTTCTAGACTGACACATAGATTCTCTGTCATAGATTTGGGCAGTCATCTGCAGATGTTTATTATGTATGAGAGTCATTGAAATGAATTCACCCAAAAGACTGCAATAATGGCTTATAATTTTCCCACAAAAAGGGGAAAAAATTGGATGTTACTTTTTTGAGGCAAGGAAGGAAGGGGAAGAAGGTTCCTCTTTGGCTTTGAAACACTGTCAAAACAAACTGTCAGTACTAAATGGAAAAAAATGAAGTAAAGAGATGCAGAACTAGAGTTGTTTATTAGAAGGAAAAATCCCACAACAATTCTTCCCCCCCAAAAAAAAACCTACTATTTGCAATGCAATGTGTGAGCCAGTAATTCAAATTCTGGGACACACGCCAGTGGCAGGCAGCAGGACTGAGCCGCCACCCAAGGCTGGAGCAGCAGCCTGTGCATAACCAGCCACCACTTTGTTTATGCTCCACCACTTTATTTTGTTACAGCATCACCAAGGACAGCTCACCTCCTTCCAATGAACACCAGGTCAGTTTCAAGTTGCCTGAATCATTTGGGAAAAAAAATAAGCCTGAGGGGGGACCCAAATCAAATTCTCCTAGCTGAAATGCCTGTGTGATCACAGGGGATACCAGAGCCCAGAGCTCAGCTTGGCTGCTCTGGGCTGTGTCTGTGACCAAAGGCAGTCAATTCCAGATCATACCCAGCCCAATTTTCTACCAGACAATATTGACAGGCACAACAGTTTTTAATTGGTACTCTGAGAAGCAGCATAGAGAATGAAACAAAATTAATGCAGGTATCCCAGAGAGAACTGCAGCAGGGGAGGCGAGAATTGAAAGAGATTCACAGTCCTTTAACTGTTGAATCTTTCCCCAGGCATTTTGGCTTGTGAAATTTTCCTTCTTTGCCTTATCTGGGTACTTATACAGTTAATAAATAATGAGAGCTAGTGACTCAGTTGCACAAAAATAGGCTTTTCAAATTGCAGGTATACCAGAGTATTGCCTTTTTGCAACCACACAAAATGTTTTGGGAATTAAGCTGTAAAATCACAATGAGTGCAGTAAATCAGATGAAATCTGCATCTTCGAGCCAGGAATATTTAAATTGTAACACCAGTTCATCCCCCAATGAGTTGATGTGTTTATTTGGCTTCAGGAAATAGAAGACAACTGGCAGTGACCCTATTCTTAGACTTCCACCTCTGTTTGAGGGGGTGGGAGGGAATCTGAGAATTTCTATCATTTTCCCAGGAAAGACTCCCAAACAAATGATGACATTTTCAAGCATAGCACAAGTCAGGTCTACAGCTTGGCCAAATATCAAAATCCACAATTTGGCTACAAAGAAATACTCATCATAGCAGTGCTCAGCTTGCATCTCAGTCCTTATGTGTGCTGGTGTTTGCCAGCTGATAGTCAATGACTGCCTTTGTCAGGAAACTGTCCCTTCTCATAAGTTCCCAGTTGAAGCTCAGTCCTAGCTGCTTCTTCTCCTTCCTAGGCAGGAGAGTGCCTGTTCTGCCAGTAGGACCCGATGCTCTGAGCACACCAAGATTTATACTTGTCAAGTTCAGCAGCCAGGACAGCCACCAGCTCCCACGGCTGCAGGTAGCAGCACAGCCCCTGCTCTCAGGCAGCCCAGGGCAAGACACTCACCACCAGCAGCACCTTCCTTCACCTACTTTTAGGCCCCCCCCAAGTGGATGTTACTAGTTAACTACCAACTGGCCGTGACATGTCTTTTCATTAAAAAATCCAGCCAAAGAAACTTGCCCCAGGACATGTAACAAGGGAGCACAGCCACCAGTTTGCCCACCTAAATTATTAACAATCCACAGTTTGCACTGAGTCCCCTTCAGAAAAGCTCTCTCAAGATGTTCATGAGAAAATGGGCTATATGCCACTTTGGGAAAGTTTGGATTAAAGCAGGAAATAATACATAAAAAAACCTATCTTTAAATCTCTCAATTCAGTACCATTTATCCTATTTTTTTCTTAAACTCTAATCCTGGAGGAGCTGAAATATTTCCCATGCCTGAATTAATGCTGCCAATATGATATTGCTGGAACTATTTCCATGAATTTCCAAACTACATCAATATACCAAGATTTTCCACTAGTTGTGGTAAAACAGAACCATGTTTCTGGACCAAAAATCAATTTCACTTCGCACTTTTTTTGGGGGGTGGGGGAAGTAAGGGGAGGGAAGAAAGAAAAAAACCACAAAAACCACAATGAAAATAAACTGCATTTTTCATCTGAAAGAAATGGCATATTCTCCTTCCCATCTCTCTGCTTTCTGGAATGTTTTCTATTAACATGTTTTTGTGCCCAGCTGTTTCCTCCCATGTAATTTCCCACATAACCTCTTTGCAGGTGTGGACTCTTTATACCGGCCCCAAATTGCTTTTTTCCTGGCTGACTAAAACCACTTTCAGAGTGCAAAGCTTTCACCCTTTCAAAGACGCCTACAGCACTAAAGGGCATGGACTCCAAAGTGTTGACAGTCAGACCCCCACAGCCCCTGTCACCTCTCAGCAGCAGAATGCATTGTGCTATGAAAATGATGAACGATCTCCAGTGGGGTGATCGTGTGTTATTCTGACAGCTGGGAGATGGGAGCTGTACAGGGTGTATATATTCCTCCAGAGAGGCAACAAAACAAGGTGGTTCAGTCCTGCTTCCCAGGTCACATCCCACACCAGAGAGCTGCTGAAAGCAATTGCTGCGGGCAGCCGCTTTACTGTCCATCCCCCACCGCTGCTCCCAGCCGTAAATCTCTCCCGAGGAGAATGCATTACCTGCCCTCCCTTCCTGGTCACTGCCCCGGCCTGTTAGGGGCTGGCTGCTCTCTAAGTGGGGTTCCTGAGGGCCCGTGCTGCTGCCCCACCTCTCTTTTTGCAGAGAGAGAGATCAAAACAGAAAGACCCATAGGAGGAATGAACAGTCTCACCTTGGCTTCTGTTAAAAAAAAAAAAAAAAAGGAAACAAAAGCTTAGAAGGGAGATGAATTAGATGGGATACCAGGGACTGATACCAGCACCAGGAGAAAATCATTTTACTTTACATTCAGAAACCAAATTTTCTGTGGCATATAAACCAAAGGAATAAAATCTGCTGCAGGCAATAACTGTCATTTATTCCTGTAGTTGTACCTTGAAAAATCCCCAAAGTTTGTTCTGGGAGCAGGAAGCCCCAGTGTGCTGTACAAGAGGACATTCAAGTGCTCCCTTCAGACAAGTGGCACACAAATTCCTGAGCCAGTAAAGCACATGTCCCAGCACAGCCTCCCCATGTGTGTCTGACTACAGCTGAACTTCTATTTGCTCGTAACACCGATTTTTCAGACAGGCTTATGGACCACAGCACAAAAGCCAATCCCAGCTCCATGGAGAGCTGGGTGAGTTCCAATTTTGCAAGCGTGGGTTGTGCCTGCACCCCCTCCCACAAACTGAGCCCACACTGGCAGACTGAAGGGTCAGCTGTGTCCCCACATCTCATCTAGCTTGCAACCCAAACCCCAGGAAACACAACTTTTTTCTTCACCCTTTCCAACTTGCAAGTTTAGTACAATTTCACTTCAAAATTGCAACTCCACTTTCAGAAACACTTGAAGAAATTAAACGCCTAGAAATGGTTAACAGTAATGCTGCTACAAAGTGAAAAAAACACTGTTACCTACTAAAGAAGGGCTGTGTACATCCTTACAGGAAACATCAGTGGGAAAGTTCAATTATCCATCATCTGCTACATTAGGAAGACCAAGGCAGGGCCATTTCAACCTCGTTCTAGAGTTTAGGAGACTGCAAGGCAGGAGCATGTATTATATCTGGCTGAAATCAGCACACAGGCTGCAGTCAGCTCATCATCCACTGAGAGCTGGAGCAAGCAGTACATCTACCCAGCTGACATAATTCATCACTGAGAAGAGTAAAACGCTCCAGCGCCCATTGCTGGGGAGTTCCATGTCCTGTGTAAGCACAACACACTCACTGAAAACCAGCCTAGTGTGCCTAAGCCTACTCTTCTCCCTCTCACAGCTCAAGAAACTGAGGCACAGTGAGTGATTGTCCCATGTTACAGAACAAATCAATGCCAGCACAAGGAATAAAAGCTGATTAATAATTACAGTAACACTGTTGTTCAATGGGTCCTAAATGTCAGCACAAAGAATAAAAAAACCCAAACCAATAAAAAAAAATCAACATACCTAGGTCAAAGTAATTTTATTAATAACTCACAGGAACAAATTTGCTACATTTTACTGAGAAAACCACAGCTTTATGTACCAGGGCAGAACTCGGGAAGCTGCATACTAAAATGCTGATTATGCAAATTTATCTTATGAACATTTTTAGACAAGAATGAAGGAGGGTTTATTTTCTTTAATTAAAATCAGAATCCTACGTAGTTCATTAGCATGGATTCTGAGCAAAATGAATATTAATGTAGCCCACCTCTCACAATTCTACCTGTCAGAAATACCAAGGAAAAAAAGATTAGAAAATGGATTCCTGAGCAACTGTAAATGCAACTAGCTAATGTCACTGCAAGGCTGCTGGCATCTTTGAAAGGTCACAGAGATCAGGAAAACCTTTTTGAGCAGAAAAAGGCAAACAATGCTGCCACCTTCAAAAAGGCACGGAAGAAGATCTGGGGAACTGCAGGCTGCTCAGCCCCACTTCAGTCCCCAGGAATGTTACAGAGTAAGCCATTATGAAAGGTATTCCAGGCACAAGAAATACCAGGTGATGGGGAGCAACCAGTCAACACCAATTCACCAGAGGCACATTCTGCTTGATGCCGACTGCCGGGGCAACGGCTCTGTAGCAGAGGGGACACCATGGGTGCCATTCACCTTGACTCCAGCAGGGCTTTCACTAGTGTGTCCCACAGCAGCCTCGTAGCCTGACTGAGGACACAAACTACTGGGTGGACGAAGAACCTCAGGTCCATTGGGCTCAAAACAGTCTGTGGTTCAAGCTTAACTATCAGGTGGTTAAAAGTGATATCCCTCAGTCACCAGAACTAGGGCAAAACATGTTGAACATCTCACTTAACAGAAGAGAGCCCAGCCAAGGGCACCGGTTTGTGCAGCCTGGAGAGGAGAAGGCTCAGAGGAGACCCAACTACAGTTTCCTACTAGAGCAGGGACTGTGAAGAAGACAGAGCCAGACTCTCCTCAGACATGCAGTGAAAGGGCAATAGACAACAACTGCAAACTGCAACCAGGGAGTTGGCCATGAAGAACAAGTCCTTGGCCATGAGAGCAGCTAAGTGCTGGAGCCAGCACCCAGGCAGGCTGTGGGACCTCCACCACCAGAGGTTTCCAAATTGCAGGGTCTTGAGCAACTTGGTCTAGCTTTAAAACTGGCACAGTAAATCATAGGGGTGGACTAAATGACCTCCAAATGACCTTTCAATCTAAATTTTTCTATGATTCTGTGATTCCATTTTCCTATGTAAATAGAAGTTTAATCAATGAAAAAGCAACAAGGCACATTTATTCTGATGGGGCTTCAGGATGTTCCACCTGTCAGGTCTCAGACACCATTATGTGCTTCTTCAGCTAAAAACTTCATATACTGTTTCCGAGCAGGAAAATCGTCAGCCGGCCTGTTGTACGCAGTCCAGACAGGTTCTCCAACAAACAGCCTCATTGCCTTCACATAATTCTGCCAAAGAACAAGAAGTGACAAATCATTTAAGAGTTTCTTTTCAAGGCATCTTCATTCCAAAGTTAAGGTTTCACTTGCAGTTCTGCAGAATTTTTTGAAACTATTTCATGATGGACTGAAACCTTCATACATTCCAGAAAATTATAGCAGCACACTGCTGTTCCTGCTCTCAGTGCCTGCAGTGGAAGACTCTGGCACCTATGCAGTGATACATTGTGTCATGATCAGTGCCTCCAGTTCAGGCAGAAGCAGTACTTCTCCCGTTTCCACGAAACCAAAACTGTCCTGTCTTATGCAAACCTTTTGCACTGGATCCACAATACTCAGCAGTGCAGCATTTAAATCCTATTTGCTTAAACAGCAGCAACCCAAGTACCCAAGATGTTTACACAATGCTTTTGGGGAATACCAGAAGTGTCAAAGTCAGCCATAAAAACTGAATGGGAAGTGCATAAACTACGCAGAAAATAAAGCTTACAGGAAGTGAAAAGTCTCCAGATTCCAAAAGGAAAAGCAACACCCTCTAACACCAGCTAACCAAAAGTATGCCTGGTGCAAGGTACAGCTGTGTCAGCAGAAAATGGGATTTTACATCCTGCAGAAGTGCTCCAGCCATGAGGTTATGGGGAACTCCCCTCTTCTGTCCACTATGCTATAGATTTAGACCCTACCTATTCCATAAAACACAGATAGATGATTATCTTACACCCAGGTGTTCAGTAATGGTAAGAATAAAGTTAGGTACCAAAAGAACTTAGCTGCAAAATGCCAGGGTCTAGAAGCACCTAAAGATTTTACTTTGAAGACGGCACCTCTGGACTAAAGCTCCTGAAGTGAACAAACACTTAAGACTTCTTGGGGATTCAACCATAATCTCTGGCATTTTGTCTATGTAAAGAAAAAAGCCTGAGAATAGTAAATGTAGTTTATTTGCTGTGGATCTCAAGATGCAGATAGGAAAAGTCGGGGTTTTCACCAAAGCAGCATCTCCCTTTCTCACATCTATGAAGGCTGCTATCTGCACAGCTGATTCAAAACAAAACCATTCTCTTCACCAAAAATGCAACTTCACCACACAGGAGACAGCACGTGTTTCCCCATTTTGCAGGGGTAATGCCGAGGTTCCAGACACGTTTGTAAAAGCCCACAAGAAGAGACACACAGACCAGGACTGTAAGTGCCAATCTCACATTCCCACTGACAAAAATATCTTTCCAAAGGAGGTCACCACCAGTGAAGCCAGCATCCAACTCAGCATACAGTAGTTGCAAGTAGTGGCTCTGGACCTTTAAATCCTTCTTTCTCTGAAGGTGAATTTAACACTTGTGAAAAATGTCACTGCTGGACACAGACATGCTCTTCTACCCCCACAGAAATACACAACAAGGCAATACAGAATGATTCATCTACACCTTGTCCACCTCAACCGACAGCTGGGACAACTGTGGGATGGACAGCCCAAGGCTTGATATGCCACAGATATCACAGGGCAATGACCTCGAGTTACAGCTGAGAAGAAGCTGAATTTGTGACCTGGAGATGAAAGGTTCAGATGCTGTGAATTATTTATTATTTTTCATTCTCCTCCTTCATATTTAATATGTTTTGCTAATGAACTGCAATTCTCAGGGCATGTAGTTACTAATGTGATATATACTCACACGGATTTGTCATCAAAATTTACAGTAATCTACAACAACATACGTTCTCATCCAGTGTAAATCGGTGATATATGCCAGCAGGGAGGGTTATCATGTCTCCTTTTTCCATGGAAATCCGAATCCACTTGTCATCCTTGTCTCGAACATCAAAATAGCCAGATCCATCCAAGATGTAGCGAATTTCATCATCGAGGTGTAAATGTTCTTCATAAAATGTTTTTATCTAGGAATAGCAAATATTTTGGAAAACTACTGCACATGGGAAAACTGCAAAGAAATCTGGTAGAAACAAGAGAAGCTGAGAAAGCTTTCCAAAGGGTAACTGTGTTTTAACTAACAGAGGACACCAACATGGTTAAGATGGCCAAGCCAGCCAGCCAGCCCCTGTCTCCAGACACATCTAAGCAGGCTTTTACATTTCCTTTGGAGGGCAGAACTCCTCCGACAAGAAACAGCAGCTCTAGCTGTGTATAACCATTCTCTGAATAACAGTAATGCTTACACCCATTTGAAAGAGAGATGGGTAAAACTTCCCACTGAAGGATTTGGTCCTTGTGCTTGCTCAGTTTGATCATTTTGTGCTTTTTCTTTCCCCAGACATGCAGCACCAAAACACAGCCACAGATTATCCCCCCTCTTTTACACTTAAGTAGAGCTGAATTAGCTGCACAGGGTTCTACTACTGTCTGTGAAAATGCAGTTACTGCCAAACACGGCCCATCTACAGCAACCTGACGTGAACAGTGTGTCATGCCTGCCCACACACAGAGAGACCCAGCTCCAGGCTCTCTCGTCCAAGACAGTGGCAGCAACATTCTCTTCTTTTTGGAATGGTGAATTCTTTGTACATGCACAGAATATAAAACACATTTTAAAAGTTCAATTAACAGAGACCTGAGAGGTTTAGTGCACGGTGAGCAGTGCAATGCTAGGTACCGTGGATAATATTTAACCACACCTGTGCAAATGTCCTTAAGCCAGATGTGATGCAGCACAGCAGGATGAGCAAAGGTCCCTATGTCTTGTAAGGAATGGCCCATCTTTCTGTCAGATAGAGCCTACCCAGCCCATCTACCTAAGGAGTTACTACCTAATTCACCTTCTCACCAAGACAAAACCATTAAGACACAATGGGCTTAAAACAAACTGGTAAATGGAAATTTAATAAAAGTATGAAAGTGTCATTGGGTTGCTGTTCTCAAGTCAGAGCAGCAAGCCAGCAGCACCTGGAGGCTGGGATGAGAAAGCTCCTTCTAGGAGGCTCACCTGAACAGTGTTGAGCTGCTAATGAAATTATCAAGGTACAAGCTCCTCAAGGTAAAAAAATCTTCTCGTACAAAGAATGTATCCCTCCAATTCTATGGGGTTAACACTCAAAAAAGATGCATTATGTAAGCAGCCATTAGGATGTAAAAGCCTTCAAAGGCCAGGCCCAGCTGGCAGCCACTTGCCTTCATCCCAGAGAGGCTCTCTGAGGACAGGTCAGCATTGACAGAACTCTCCTGGTAGGAATCTTAGTTTTGAAGTAACAGTGATGGAAGTGATCCTCAAAACCTTTGAAGGCAATCTGCAGAAGCCAAAGACCTATACTACCTTTAAAATTATATCAAAAGGTCTTTTTTGGTGTTCAGGACTTTGGTACAGGATGTATTTTAGACGTGGAAGCCTCATCCCCATGTCCCGCTGGGCTGTGCAGGTGTCACACGCAGGCCGGCGTGGAAACCCGCACTGGAAGCGAAGTTTCACGTACCTTTTCCTCATAATTTGGAAGCTTGTCTTTATGTATGGTCACTATATCCATCCAAGAATAATTTTCTGCTCTCCGAATCTCTTTCAAACATGGATCAGTCTCATAGTTATCAGCATCCAACTAAACAAAAAAAAAAAG
>VXAX01001251.1:1125140-1160304 GCA_013399835.1 Leptocoma aspasia | reverse complement strand
CTCCTTCCCCTTCCCCTTCCCCTGCCGGGCGGGGGGACGCGCTACCTGCCGGCTCGGGCTGCTGCTGCTGCGGCCCCGGGAGGCCGGCGCGCACGAAGGTCCAGGCGTCCTTCTCGGTGGCGAACTTCTTGAAGCTAGCGGAGGGGAACTTGTTCACCTGCTCCTGGCACTCCGCCCTGCAACACAGCGGGCAGCGGTGAGGCCGGGCCGCGCGGGCTCCCCGCTCCACCGCGGCCCTTGCTCACCAGGTGCGGTAGACGCCGGTCCGCCGGCCCTTGCGCACCGCGTAGAACATGGAGCCGCCCCTGGGGACAAAGCAGGAGTGGCTGAGCACGGCCACCAGCCAGCGCAGCATCGCGCGGCCGCGCCGCCATCCGCGCCCCCGCCCCGACCCGCGCCCACCCCGACACCGCTGCGCCTGCGCCTCCTACGGGCCGCCAGAGAGGCCAAAGTACCAGAAAAGTCCCGCAGCGCGGGGTTTTGTAGGGCTTGGCTTCGTTGGTTGGTTGGTTTTGTTCCCTCGCCCCGCCAGTAATGGTATTTTAAAAACCTAAATCAGCTGTTGTTTTGGGGGTGGGGCGTGATGTGTGTGAGGTCGCAGTGGCTTTCCACAAGCCACCTCGTTCTGGAAGCCCCATTTGCTAAAAGGCAAAGAGGTTGACATGTTTAGCACGTCCAAAAGGCTGGAGCTGAACAAGGTCTTTAAGCTGTTTCTCATCCTGCTGTCCAGGCTCCAGATGCATATGTTCCAGCTGAGCCCTGTGTCGAGGTGGCCTCTGGAGTGAGGAGAAACACCTTCACGGAATCACAGGGCCGGGTCCTTAGGGTTGGGAAGGACCTCTGGAGATCATCTGCCATGGCAGGGTCAGCTGGTGACACAGGAGCATGTCCTGCTGGGTTCTGAATGTCTCTAGAGAGGGAAACTCCACGACCTCCCCGGGCAGCTGCTACTCTCAGTGTAAAAAAGTCCTGCCTCATGCTGAGGTGAAACTTCTCATGTTTTAGTTTATGGCCACTACATCTCATCCTGTCACTGAGTCTGGCACCATCCTCTTAGCACCTGGACTGCCATGTAGTGGGAGACCAAAGCTGGGAGCTGGGTGTGTGCCAAATTCAGTCCCTCAGCTTCTGACAAGATTAAGTAGCAAAGACGGGGGCAGTGGTGTGGCCACCTCCAGAAACAGCCCAAGGTATCCAAGCTGCTGTTGTACTTCTCTCATAGCTCTAATACAGATCCCTGTGACAAAGGTGACCACATGGTGCCAGAGCTGCAGGGTTGTGTCCAGATGTCTCCTCATTCAGATGTACAAGGGTGGCCCAGTAAAATGCCAAGAATGTGAAACACTGGCGTTAGTTTTGCCTTTTGCTGCAAAACCAACAAATGGGCTCAACATTATGCATAATTACTCTGTGTATTACTTGGATAACACTTCTCTTAAAAAAATCCTCAAACCAGAAGACCTTATGTATTTGGCAGGCCTTGGTGGAACTGAGAAACAGCTTAGTCAAGGTTGTATGCAAAAATAATTACTGCACTTTCCTTGCTTCTTC
Organism: Leptocoma aspasia; assembly: GCA_013399835.1. Lineage (NCBI taxonomy): Eukaryota > Metazoa > Chordata > Aves > Passeriformes > Nectariniidae > Leptocoma > Leptocoma aspasia. The sequence goes on along the minus strand of VXAX01001251.1, from coordinate 1,158,753 downwards.
CAACATATTAATAAGACTTCATATACTCATAGCATCCTGTTGCTGTTGGGATACTTTTGTTACACATCTAACTAATTTATTCTTTCCACTTCTTCACTGTGCCCATTCTGAGACTGCATAGCATAAGAACGTTCTTAATTACATTACTTTGTAGTGACATAACTTATTTTAAAGATCACAGGTCCAGAGTGATTCTTAAAAATCTGTCAGATATTTTGAGTACCAGGCATTATTTGGTACCAGGCACACTGATCACTCTACAGCCTTCTCCTAACATAAATTCAGTGTCCAAAAGATAACATCTCTCTACACCTTTTATTCGCATTGCTGTTATGCAGCATCCTGGTATGTTCAGTAGCACTCTCAGCATGGAGATAGGAAGCTGCAGATAGTCCCATTGCATCTTTATTCACTAATGCTCTGAACAGTCACGTTTCGATCCATCCACACATCAACTGTTCTTTCTCCCTCTCATGAATGGCTTCTCAGTATAAACTGAGTGCATACTACTGGACTGATGTTTCCTTGTTATCTTTCTTTTTGGTACTCTTCAATCAGGTCCTGATCACTGTTATTTAGCCAAACCAAATCTCTATAAATACTTATCCTGGCCATCAGTATGAGCTGAGCAGTTTTCTCCATTCATTGAATTAATGCTAGGAAAGAAGAGTGATTTGGGGAGAAAAATGGGCACTGAACAATCTGTTTTTCTGGCTATCATACATTTAGTGAAGAGTCCACAAATGTTAGAAAACATGACAAGCTGCATTTTGCAGATGCTAAGGTTGTTTAGTCTGGGATGTTGGTGTCTTTGCCAGTTTTTTGTTTACAAGAGCTTATTACTCCACTATTGCATTTTGTAAAGTAACCGACTACACACAGCATTACATGGTAATAGCAAATGTGTTTGTACAAGATCAAACTGGCTGCTCTTAGGGCAATCCAGGGAATCTGAGCATAGAACCAGTGCCCTGAACCCCATTCCTGGGCCTAACATCCCTGGACAGTACGCGCAAAGAGTTGCACGCCTGCCTCCAAGTGGGACTTACCCTTGAGCAAGATCAGCCAACAGAGAAGTGTCAAGATGGGGATTTTTTGTCGAGGCAAGGTTTTAGCTCCACTTCAGATAGATACACAGCCAGGCACTTTTACCTGAATCAACATGCAAGTAACTTCTTTCGAAATTAAAAAGTACAGTTTGTTCTATTTATCAGTGTGCAAGGGTTATTTGTTAGATAATAACACAGTATATAATAAAGAGTACTTCCACTAATGACAGAGTATGTTGAGCCCAGAACGCTCATCTTGAGTTACTAGTACCTGAACACAGCTGAAGACTCATGCATTATTTCTAGTCTAAAAACAGTCTGGTAACTGTGATCACTGTGACACTGTCTTAGTGGAAGCAACTGAGAGGTCACGTTTACAGAGGCAAATAAAAACCAAAGCCAGGCTACCCTGTGCTGCCAGGCGATTGCCCACACTCCCGGGTTGCCAGCACGCTCTCTGGCATGGTTTTGGCCACGGCTCTCCAGCACAACGCCTCACTGCAGGCCAGGGGTGACTGTGCCAGCACTGCTCCATCTCGTCTCTTCCGCCCTAAAAGAGCTGAACATCAGCGTGAACTCCCACACCACTGAATTAACGTGGAATGATGTAACGGAGAGGGCAGGGAAAAACACCATCCACTCTCCCGCTGTTGTTCGAGCGGTGGCTGCTGCCGTCCTGCACAGCCCTGGCGGGAGGGAGGGGGAGAGCCAGCGAGCTCCGCGGCGCAGGCAGAGCCGCGCTTCCTCCGCGGGCTGCGCAAACCGAGCGCACCGCGGCGCCAACGCCGAGATTCCGGTGGTTCTTCACAGGAGCGGCATTTCAACACCAGAGGCCGAGAGTTCCGCCTGTGAGAGGTGCGGCGGCCCACGGCGAAGGCTCGGCGTAACACCGAGGGACAGAGCCGAGCAGAAGAGGCTCTCCTTCCCTCTCCTTCCCTCTCCTTCGCTCCCTGCCGCAAGCAGCGCAAAAGGCCGACGCGGGACGGGACGGCAGCTCCCGCCGCCCGCCGCGGCACTGCGCATGTGCCAGCCCGCGCCACCCGCGCCAGGACCCTAAATGTCCGCTCAGGCTTCGCTGCAGCGGATTCGCGGTGTGTTCGCAGGGCCCGCCCTGCCCTTCTTCCTGCTCTGGCTTCACTCGGGGTGGGCGGGGCCAGCTCTTTCCCGGGCCGCGATCTGTGCTGCTCTCGCGAGAGCTCCCCCTTTTCCCGGCCGGCGCGGAGCGAGGTGGGTGCCCGGGCCGGGGCCGCTGTTCCCCCGCCGGGGCCGCCGCGATACGGGACCGGGCGTGGAGCGGGGCCCCCCGCGGCACCGCGGCGTGGGGATGCGCCCGATTACCGCCCGCCCGGGGCCCGATGGCCGCCGGGGCACCCGGGGTCGGGGGTGGCCAGCCGGTGGGGTTTCCCTCCTCCCTCGGCCGGCGGCGCCCCGCGGGAGGAGAGGGCCGTGGCCGGGAGCAGGGCCCAGGAGTGCCGCTCGCCCGTCGGGCTACTCTTGGGACGCTGTGAGTGGTGGTGCCGCTTCCCCGGGCTCCCGGGGCCTTGCAGCGGGCCCCGAGGTAGGCAGGCCCCGCGCTCCCTGGGACGCTTTTCCAGTGTCCTGGTATTCACCCCCTGGTGGGACGTGCTGAGGCTGGCCCGGCCCGTGGGGCGTTCTCTGGGTTAGTTTCGGAACGTGTGGCTGCGCGGCCGGATTGCAGAGTCCTGGCTGTGTTTGGAACAGGTGACACGTGCTTGGTGACAGCCAAAGTGTTCTTTTGCGTTGCAGAAAGGCCATGTTCAGCTCTAGCGCCAAGATTGTGAAGCCTAATGGCGAGAAGCCAGATGAGTTCGAGTCTGGTATATCCCAGGTACGTGGCTTTTCCTTGTGCTCTTCGGTAACTCACTTCAAGTTATAGACACAGTTGTCCACACCCTAAACTTTGACGTTGATCCTGTCAATGTGTTTTCTTTCTTAGTTTTACTTGGGAACTGAGTCAGCCTCTGTTTCCATCAGTTAAATTTGTGAGGTGTTGGTGTGTCTTACAGGAAGTTAAGTCTTTGATACTGACTGTGGTTAAAAGTCTATATCTGCTCTTTGGCACTGTGGACACACTTTGGTCTCAAGTGTTCTCATGAACTGAAGTGTATGTAATGGATTATTCCACAACGTCACTTTTGTAGGCTCTGCTGGAGTTGGAAATGAACTCCGACTTAAAGGCTCAGCTGCGGGAGTTGAACATCACAGCAGCTAAGGTAAGCTGGACCTTCTCCACTAAGGACTGGGTGGTGACTTGTTCTGTGTATGTTTAATTTTTGTGGATGTTAATGTACTAGGTGAATGGTGTCTTAAGCCGTTATGGCCTGTGATGGTTTTGTTATGTGCTGTTGTGTCTTGTCTTCCGATATTTCTGTAATAGTGTTTTTCTTAGGAACTGGTCTGAAAAGTCACTGTGAAAGCCCACATAGCAATTTAGCATGTTAAATAAAAGTGTTTAAAAATGATGATTCTACTTTATGTCCCTGCACACTGGGTTTGGGGTGTGAAACTGGCTTTTTGCCAGGTGTAGATATTGGCTGGAAATGTAGGTGTTACAGAAGCTTAGTCAGAAACATAAACTGCAGTACTCTTTGTAAAAAAAAATGTTGTGAGTCTTATGTGCAATTAGTAGGTGGTAGGTGGAGGTGGATTAAGGCAATAGATTTACTTGATTGTATAGGTTAGCCTGTTTGTACATTTCAATTTTAGATCGTGGAGACAGCTGTAATATGAAGAAAGAGAAAGAAGGCGGCAGTTAGTGGAAAAGAAGAAAGAAAATTAGTGTTAGAGTTTGTCAGCCTGGGAGACTGGATGGCAGCAATGAAAGCTGGTCACTGCAGTCAGAAACTTTAATGGGCTGCTTTTGGTTCTTGCCCAGGCCCACCAGTGCAGACACCGGGGTCTGACTGCTTAGAGTTGAGTTAAAGAATTTGGGAATGCAGAAAGCTCCTTGGTGTATGAGCTGAAAGGCCTTCAGAAGAAACCACATCTCTCTGGAAGTACAGCAATGCCAGCTGTCCTTAGTGAAGTGCTTTTACAAAAGTCTTTGTTGTTTACTTAGTTGCTTGATTTTATTTGTGAGAAATCTCCTATGGGCATCTGAGTTGGCTCATATGGGACGGTAGCTGGTGAGAATCAATCCATCCTTCCATTCTGTTGGAGAATGAGGATGTCTCTGCAGCCAGTTTCGTGGGAGAAGTGCCTTGTAAGCATGTGCAAACTTTGGGTTTGATCAACTACGGGAGAGACAAACCAGGGGAGAAGTAACCTGTTCTAGTGTATTGTAATCCTGTTGGTATTTGGAGGGGTGACAAATGTTTTGATGGAGTAGTGGTGCAGGCCTAGGCAAGTGGTGGACAGAAGGTGATTTCAATGAAGCAGTAGATTAAAGTTAAGAGATTTGTTGCTCTAAACTTTGTCTGGAGTGTGCATTAGAAGCGAGTAATTTTTGAAACTTTGTATCAGCACAACTGCAGATGTGATGGTAAATATTCAGTGTAGTTACAATTCTAGCACCTGAGTCTCATCTTGCTGAAGGAATGGGCTTTGCTGTTCAGAGGATGTGATTCTGAAAAGGGTGGTGGGATTTACTGCCCTATCACTCCAAGTACTCTGATTTTTCTGTTCAGTGCTTTGTCTGTAGAGCATTAAGGCAGGTACTGTTGCTCTCTGATGCACTCCCACCCCACAGAGTCAGAAGCAAGACTATCAATACCTGTGCTCAGAGGATTCATGGTCAAACCAAACATTACTTCTCAACACCCAGCTAATGCTTACTTTGTACTTCTGTTTCAGGAAATTGAAGTAGGTGGTGGCAGAAAAGCCATCATTATCTTTGTACCAGTTCCTCAGCTGAAGTCCTTCCAGAAGATTCAGGTGCGGCTAGTTCGGGAGCTGGAGAAGAAATTTAGTGGAAAACATGTGGTGTTCATTGCTCAGGTAAAAAAACCGCTTAGAATCACAAAAACATTGATTTGAAGGGATATCTGGAGGTGATCTAGTCCAGGCTCACACATGTTCCAGTGTTGCATTACCCATTCAAGGCAGCAGTGATAGTAATTCATTGTACCAGCAGGAAATGTAATGAGTGTCAGTGGATGTTAGCTAAAATGTCTTCAGCTGGCAGCAGTGGAAACTTGGTGAGACATAAAGTTGTTTCATATAAACTTTCTTGTTCTGGCCTCTCTTACTCCTTTAGAAGTTTGACACACAAAGCTTAAAATAAAAGGGAGCAAATATTAATAGGAGCTTTGCTATGCTTTGACGATCTAAGCACTTAAATTTTAAGTTACTAGGAAAAGAGGAAAAGAAACTCATAGAAGGTCTAAATATATGGCAGGAGCTAATGTGAAAAGGTGTTGGAGGGATCTCTAGGCGGTACTTAAGGGTTGGACAAACCAGGGATCTGTCTGCAGAGTGGACAGTTGGCCAAACTGAAGCTAGCTGAAAATTTTTAATGCAATTTTTAGAGCCAGAGCACCTTACCCTGAATCTTTATATGGCCAATAAGATTTATTTTAATGAAATGTCTCTGGCTCACTTCACCTAAAGGTTCTTCACCCAGAGGGTGGTTGCACACTGGAAGAGGCCCCCCAGGGAAGTGGTTATAGCACCAGCCTGACAGAGTGCAAGAAGTGTTTCTGCAATACTTTCTGGCACGTGGTGTGACTTGTGGGGATGTTCTGTGCAGGGCCAGCAGCTGGACTCGATGGTTCTTGACGGTCTCTTCCAGCTCAGCATATTTAGTGATTTTTTTAAGATTCTGTGATTCCTTAATCCCTTGAAAATTCCTTATCAATTCAGTAGTCTGTATTTTAGAAGGGAACATGTGATTTTGAGTATGACATGTCCCAGTTTGGATAATGGTAACCCCATCATGAATACAGTCTTGGAAAAGCTGTGATGTGATGGTAGAAAATACTGCAGGTGGCTAAAACTGCATCTAGAATGTTTTAAAACATCTACATGTGAAGTAGGAAAGTAGAAAATAAGTTTCACTGACCTAAAATTAGATCCTAGTTTTGGAAGAGGTTATACTTAAGCCAGGGTTTGATCTGGATTGTGCAGTAGATCTTATTATTAAAACTAGCATTTCAATCTCAGATGTCACCTAGCTGTCTGTGGAACTGAGCTCACTACTCTGGTTTGCAGCAGAGGCTCAGTCTCACAGAAGTTTTAAAATTCCTTGGGATTTCTGTTCCCAAAGAAGTGTGTTCACAGTGCTAATGAGACACAGTAAACTACTGTGGTTGTATTTCTGGGGAGAGGGGATGAAGTACAAATCTTTTATTTCAGTGCACTGAATACAAGAGTAGTAATTGAGAAATATAGCAGTACAGCACTTCACCTTCTGCAGGCAACTCTAGTCCTCTAGTTTCTAATGCTGATGTAACTTTAAGCATACTTAAGTCTACCTTTTTTGGCTTTTCATGCATTGGTTTCTAGCGTGGGTGGAGAAGGTACATGTTTCCGAGTTCATTGTAACCACCAGATGCTGAGAAATGCCTTTTTGTTTTTCTCTTGCCTTAACAGAGAAGGATTCTTCCCAAGCCAACAAGAAAAAGCCGCACAAAAAACAAGCAGAAGCGTCCGAGGAGGTTAGTAAATTACACTGATTCAGTATGAGAATCTTTTATACCTGCTAGTTTAGTCAAGTAATGGTTGAGATTTTGGGAAGTCATTCAAGTGATTGGGTGGTCTTGTCCTTTCTCCTACTGCTTGAAATAGTCTCTGTCATTTGACTGCTAAAGTGTTCAGTAGAAAGCTCACCTTTGGGCACTGTGTTGCATTTCTTAGCACTCGATTTGTATTTCCAGCTACAGCTGTAGCAAATTTTTAGCTAGCAGTGCTGGCTTAAGGAACCCCAACCTGCTGTCTCTGTTACCACAGTGTGCTGACAAGAATTATTGTTTTTTTAAGTTGTAGGAAGATCCTCTTCCACGTCACATGTTAGAGTGTGCAGAAGTCAAGGCTGGCACACTGAAGGGGATGCAATGAGGGAGAGTGGCTGAGGAGGGGTGTAGGTATGAGTACTAGTCCCTCTGGATATGAATTTGATAGCAATAGTATAGTAATTTGTGTTAAATGGCCTCCCTGCTCTCATCTAGTCACTTGATTGCTAGACATGCAACACTGCTATGTCTCTGTGGATGTCAGTGCCTCATCTATATGTTGCTATATCATTATGTAAGTCTGTGTCTTAAAAGTTTGTCCTCTTTATGACATGTGGCATGTCTTGTAGCTTCTCCCTGCCCCCCCCCCAGTATTATACCTGTGTTATGTGTTACTGTACTTTGCAGTCTTCAGGCATGGATTTTAAAAGTACTTCACAATACTCATCTAGGTGCAGTCCTGCCTTTGGAGGACTCTGCCTGTGTTCTTTTAAAACTAGCACTGCACAGTGGTTAGAGAAGTTGGCATTTGTGTCTGAGTAGCATGCTGCCGAGGGAAGGCAGGTGTGCAGGACTGCCCCTCTCTCAGCCTGAGATGAGATCAGGCTGCTGTGGTGTTGTGGATATGTGTCTCCCCTAGCTGTGCCAGTCTCAGCAGGTGTGAGGTGCTGCTGTAGACACAGGTGTTAGTTACTAGTGATACTGCCCTGAAACTGGATCGGGATGCTGCGGATCAGAAGACTTACTAGTCCTCTAGGCTCGTGTAAAATAACCTGGGCCCCCTTCTCTCATGTTGGCTCACTTCTGGACAGTTCAGGAACATGCTTGTAGATTTCAAACAATCTTCTAAGCTGGACTCAATTGGCCAGCTAGTCTTTTTCTGTATTACATTGATCTTCTAAGCTGCTTCGTTTTAGGCAGATGAAGAAACCAGTATTTCCAAAGCTGGGTCTCCCATGAATGTACTCTGTGCAGCTGAGGCTACTTCCACCCTTAAACTTTTCCAGTCAGTGTCTCTGGCAGAGTTGCAGATGGCGCAGTTTGGTTTTGATTTAAGTATTTATTAAATGTGCAGAAATAGAAGAATGTTTCAGGGCTCTTGCCACAAATCAACATGTGATCTAAAAGGTCAGAAACCTGGCTACTTTTTCTTGTGCAGTCATTACGTTTCTGCACTCTGTAGACTGTAGCTTTTCTTTTTGCATGCCCTGTGATAGTGTTGTATTGTCACACTGTGGCATTAAAGAGAAGAAACGCCACTGAATTTTCAGCCAAAGCATGCTATGGAAGATTTAAACCTTGTCAAACTGGAAAATTTTCAAGAGGATGTGTTTTAACGATATAAATATGGCATTTCAGCCGTACACTTACTGCAGTGCACGATGCTATTCTCGAGGACCTGGTCTTCCCAAGTGAAATCGTGGGCAAGAGAATCCGCGTAAAACTGGACGGCAGCAGGCTTATAAAAGTCCATCTGGACAAAGCACAGCAGAACAATGTTGAACACAAGGTAAATAAAAAAAACTTACTTTCTCATGCAGGTGAGGGTGACATTTGACATCCCTAAGAGATGCTTAGGGATACAGCAAAAGACTTGCATTTTCGCTTGTGGAGATGCTTTGGTTTGTGTTTGGAGTAAGGTGCTGAAATAGAGGCAAGAGAGTTTTGAACTAGAGCTCTAATTCAACTTGCCAAAGCCCCTGGATTGTAAAGTAACTATATTGGTTCCCTCATGGGATCAGACAGTGTTTTATTGGGTTTTTTGTATGAATAGGGGTTGGTTGGGTTGGTTTGTTTGTTTGTGTCTTTGTTGTTTTTCAAGTGAAGTACTTAGTTTTGACCTTAAACAGATGTGCTCAGTAAAGCCTGCACTTCCCTTGGTTGTTTTCTTGTGGGGTGAAATGGGAGGCTTGTCTTTGGGCCTGCTCAGCTGCCAGGATGTCACATTGTTGCAAATCAGAGGGAGCCCAAATACTCTAGTGGAAATGTATCTTTCGTGTAAATCTTCAGCTACCTTAATCTAGAAGAAAATAATGGGCCTCAGAGTGAAGATACACTGGCAAATAGTATAGTACGTTAAGTATGTTAATTGTTTGCACATCGTGTATAAGCAAGATTTATTTGTCTTCACAGGTGGAAACATTTTCTGGTGTGTACAAGAAGCTCACAGGCAAAGATGTGGTGTTTGAATTTCCAGAATTCCAGCTGTAAAATGCAAAAAATGGCTGAATAAACAACTGTTCATATAACAGAGTAATTTCATTTAAATTTTTAATTCCATAAACACAGATGGGAAGTAACTGGTTCATGGGACTTCTCCACTGTCTGGAGAGTGACACGTGTGAATCAAAGCATTAAGTCCCCAGCATTTTAATGGTAGCCCTCTTAGGTTTTTCTTGGCACTGTTGCAACACAACTGGACAAAAGAGTCCAGAGTCTGCAAAAAGAGTTCATACTGAAAGACCTAAGTATTCCAAATCTCAACTGGGGAAATTACGGAGAATTACTGCTTCCAGCAGTGGAAGTCCTGAGTTTTGCACACAGGATACCAGTTGGAGACCTACATGTTCCTGACACTGGAAGAAGTCAGCTAGCAGGTGGTGTGTGACTTATGAAATATGTAGAAATGACATCTGGATAAAGGGTTTGAATTCTCAGTTGGGGTCGGTATATGTTGATTTTGAGGTAACTTAACTTGCTCTAAATGGCAACAGTCCTTACCAGTTCGTACCTAAAAGGAGGCTCTATAGCTTCTCACCTTTCAGACTGAAATGGGAAGGATTTTTTACTTTTGAGTGCTTGACTATATCACTTGACAAAAACTATGGGTTTTTTAAGATATTAATATTGCATTCAGAATTTTTTTGTTTTTACATGATGTTTTAACATGGTTCTCTAGATGCTCAGTGATACAGGGAGAGGTGGGGAAGAGCTGGATATGTCAGCATCCAAAGGCTGATATTGTCTCAGAAACACTACAGTTTTGAATTCAGTATCTGTTAAAGAACCCTTTACACAAGCTCAGGGTTGTGTTGGCCATGTAAAGTTCTGAGCTAATGATATGAATTTAGTACTTGATTGTACTAAACATAGTATTAGGAGTAAGTGTTTGACACAGTAAAAGACAGCTAATTTTGGAGAGCTAAGTTGTGACAGGGGCACTTAATAACTTGCATTTTTCTACCTGAGAGTAGATCGAGGACAAGTTGGCACTTGGCATTCACTGAGGGTCTTTGTACCTTTACTTCCTTTTTCCATTTACAGTAGTTTTGGTTGCTTCTGATTTGACACCTATTCTTTAGCTATGGAGAGCTAAAATGTTAAAACAAGTTCTGCATTGTTTTTGCATTGAAAAAATGAAGGCTTAAAAATTTATGGCATGACTTAGTAGGGCAGGACAGATAGCCCTGTGCTGTTACTGTTGGTGCCAAAAATGCAAAGAGAAGGGAAATGTGCCCTGTTGCAATTAGTAATTAATTTCCTGTTACTTGATTACAAGGCTTGAGTATTTGCACAAAAAGCAAGCTGTATCTTTGAAGAAGTTTGTTTACCTTAAGGCCTTTTCCTATCTCCTTTTCAAATTTCTCTCTCTGGAGTATAACTTAATTCCTTATTACTTGACTACTTATTGTTCATTTTGAATGATTCAGCAGAAGTGAATGCATCAGCTTCCCTTAGACTTAGATGAGAGGAGTTGCAGGTATATAATAACCCCAAATCCTGTCTGCTTATGTGGAGAAAAATTGTAAAAGATCTTGCAGTAGAGGACCCAAAACTTTTGAATTCAAGTTTTCATTGCAAAAATGGGTATTATTCAGATTTGAAATGCCACTTTGTCTAGTCCCCCAAAAATATAGTCTTGAGTCAGACACATCACTAAGCTTTCCTGTAAAACAGTCACAGATGGCAGCCTGTGCAAATAGACCTCGGCTGGTGTGGGCTGAAGAAGCAGCTTGGGGAGTATTTGGAGACTTACCAGATGTTAACTACCTTTAGTTAGAGGCAGGTGAGTCTGCTGGGGCTGTGTAACCTCTGCAAGGAGAGGTGATCCTCAGCAGGCTTTGCTAGACAGCATTTCCTGTTTTATAGGGAAATGTAACTCAGGTTTCATCTCTTCATAGTAATGAAAATGTCAGTTGAGTTTCTTTTGAAGCACTGGGAGGAGGTGAGCGGGGGAGGAGAAATCCAGTAAACTGAACATAAAGATTGCAAACGTTCCCAGGCATTGCCAGCTGGCTATAGATTTTTCTTGGCTCTAGTTGCAAGCCCTCTTGAACTATATGATATGCAAAGGCTCATGGTGGCCCCATAAGCAAATTCTTTGAGGGAAAGGATAATGCTGTCAAAGCTCTATGGTTTTTATATCAGCTAAGCTACAAGGAGAGGTGAATTTTTGTGGCTTAAAAATACAAGGCTGTGTGTTTGTAAAGTTTACCTTTATTTACCGACTCCCTCGTGTGTTAGTGTCAGTGATACAGTCAGACAAGTCCCTCTGTCCCTTGACAAGCATACTAAGTGCATGCCTGCAATCTGGAAAGTCAGTTTGATGCCATCTGGTCAAGTGCTAATGAGGCTGCTGGAGTGCTGGTGTCAAATGTTACCTTAACCTAAGCAAACTCCGTGTGAGATGATGCTAGACTTTTCCTATACCTTTCATATGCTGGCACAGTTGAACTCTGAACATGTGATTGATCACAAGTTTTATCAGCTGCTCTGGGTGAAAAAGTGTTGGGGCATTCTGTACCACGATGCTGCAGCAGTAATATTTGGGTAGTATCAATGTGCAAAGACAGCCATGTACTGAAGTTCTTTCCTGTAGTAACTCCAAATGAGAAGCAAGGGCTTTATATCTGTTAAGTGCTCATGAGACTTTCACCTGATCTTAAAACTTCAATTATTTATTTCATATTAATCCTTTCACAATGTCTTCAAATATTTTTGCCTATGAAGAGGACTGATCCATGGTGATTTTTCTTCGAAAAGGTGTGTAGATGTGTCATAATTCTAGTGTAACAGAACTTGCTTGAAGTTTTGGGTGGTAAATGCTTGACCTATCTTGTATTAATAGGGTAACTTGATATATGATAATATAATGTCTGAGTAGCCCCTCTTGAGTGTAAGTGGGAACAACTGGTGAGTTTCAGTGTAGTGATCTCATGCCAAGCAGTGTTCAAAGGAAATCCTATCACTCCTGCATTGTGGACTGAAATAATCTATTTCCTATTCCTTCGTTTTTCCTGAATTTTCCAAATGGGAGGCCTGAGTTTGATTCTCAATTACCTCTGAAGGTCAGAGCAATGCTGAAAAGCTACACCTTTTCCAGTTTGTGGGTTGTGCTATCCAGGCCACTAGGTGTTTATCAGAATGACAGGAAAAAGAAGTCGTTTACAGAAAGTTATGAAGCCTCCTAAAATGAAGGCTGGTGGTGAGGCTGAGGGAGTGTGAGTTTCCCTGTCTCTAGTAGGGGCTGACTGCAGCACTGATCGGTGTGAATAATTCACTGCTGTTTAACAAAGTGCCTTTGCCCTGCCCCTTGCTGCCTGCCTTGAGGGGGCTCCTCTGAAAACCCTGCTGACAGGAACATCTGTGGACTGGTGCTCTGTTCCCTACAGAGATACAAGTAAAGGACCTTATTTATGTATTGCCATCAAGAGGAGAAAGTTTGCTGGATAAGTCTATGAGTTCATATATCCCCTCTTCTACCTTCCAATTACTCTTTCTTGCTTTCAGGAAAGTCATTCTAAAGCTTATTGCCATGCAGTTGCTACTTGGTGTTGCTAAATGATTAATAGCTAACATTTTTAATTAGTGCATATCAAGTTAACTTGTGTGGCTCAGTTGTGATCTGCCCCTGAAGCAGCAAAAAGAAAATTAAATCCAAGCACTGAGGAGATTATTCCAGTTTTAGAGATGACTAACAGAAAAAGCACAATTGCTGCAGTGAATGCTGCTTACAAATTTTTATTAAAAAAAAATAGTTCAACATCACTAATGAAGTAGAAGGCCAGGTTTTACACAGTTTCAAATAAAGTTAATACTGTATTGACATGGCCACACTGATCTTTCCCACCATACATCTGATGTACTGCACAGAAGAGGCAGGAAGGAGAGCTGCTCTCTGTGCCCACAGAGGGCAGAGGTGCTGCGGCAGTGCTAAGATGTTCAGATGGCAGATGGATATCTTCACAGGGACAGATCTACAGGCTGTGTTTTACCACGGTTGTCTTGAGGTTTAATAAAATTGTTTCCTATTTTCCTGGCTAAACAGATACTGTTATGTGAAGCAAAGGGAACAGGACACATCCCTGTGCTGCCCCGAGAGCAGAGGAGGGGTTACATTTGGCGTGCTTGTGTGCATGTCTGTACTGTGGAGGAGTCCTGTGTCTGCTGCTTATCCTTGCCACTTTTAGGAGTTTCTTGGGAGTGTCCTGGGAGGCCTAATAAGGGCTGGTTAGTGAGGCAGCTCTTACTTTTGATAACTAGAAGAGCATTTGTGATGGCCTGCAATTAACTGAGCTCTTGCAATGGAGCTCAGATACTGATTTCTTAAAGAGTTTGGGTGTTGGAAATTTTCATCCTTTGGAAAAAATTTGATTGGGAAATGCTGATACCATTGGATGCTTTGCTAAACCAAAGGGAAACTCAGGGCCTTGCCATCTTCTCTTAAGATTTTAAAATAACCATTTTGTTTTTAAATAGGTATTGTGTTTAATCGTCTTACAGATACAAAGATAATGCCCACTGAATATATAAAGTGTAGAAGAATTTTCCTGCATGCTCCTAAAATGTATTAGCATATTTTTCCTGTTTTCTGAAAACTTTTTATTGTCCTTTTACAACCAGTTGGATTTTATCTGCGTGGTTTTGGTTTGGTTTGAATCCAAGAATTCTACTTGTAGTTGTGTCAATGTGGTATTTAACCTGAATTTAAAGGCTGAAGAAAAGCTGTGTAGTGGGTCAAGCTGAAGTAGCTGGCCTAACTGGTGTCTTGCTGTATAGAAACACAGAATGGTTTGGGTTTCAAGGGACCTTAAGGATGGTCTACTCTAGCCCCCCCCTGCTGTGGGCAGGAACACCTTCCTCTAGATAAGGTTGTTTAAAGCCCCATCCGACCTATCCTTGAGCATCTCCAGGGTTGGGGCATCCACAGCTTCTCTGGGAAACCTCTTCCAGTGTCTCACCAGTCTCAGTAAAGAATTCATAGTATCTAATATAAACCTGCCCTCTTTCAGTTTGAAACCTTTCCACCTTGCCCTATCACAACATGTCCTTGTAAATAGTCCCTCTCCAGCTTTCTTTTAGCCCTACCCCCGCTTTAGGTAATGGAAGGTGCTCTAAGGTCTCTCAGGAGCCTTCTCCAGGCTGAAGAAGCCTGACCCTTTCAGCCCGTGTTCATTAGAAAGGTTCTTCAGGTTCTTCATATTCATTAGCACTCCTCTGGACTCATTCCAACAAGTCCACATTTTTCTTATGTTGGGGTCTCAGAGCTGGATGCAGCACAGCAGGTAGGCTCTCACGAGAGAGCAGAGGGACAGAATCACTTCCCTCAACCTGCTGGCCATGCTTCTTTTGATGCAGCCCAGGATGTGGCTGGATTTCTGGGCTGCAAGGGCACATGGCTGGCTCACGTTGAGCTTCTATCAGCCAACAAGTTCTTCTCAGGGCTGTTCTTGATCCATTCTCTGCCCAGTCTGTGTTTATGCTTGGGATTTCCCCGACCCAGGTGCACTTGGTGTTGTTGAACTTCATGAGGTTTGCACAGGCCCATCTCTTGAGCCTGGCAAACAAGTCTCCTGTTTCTTGCAGAGAGGACTCACATTTTCCTTCCTTTTATCACTGATGTACCTAAAGAAGCTTTTGTTGCCTTTGATGTCACTGGCCAGATTTAATTCTCTCAGGGCATATTAGCTTTCCTAACATGATTCTTCGTTGCTCAGACCATCTCTGTCCCTCCCAGGCTACTCATTCTTGCTTCCACCCTCTTCAGGCTTCCTTTCTGTGTTTCATTTTGTATAGGAGCTCCTTGTTCCTCTGTACTGGTGTACTGTGCCCGCTGAAGGCTGCCCTTCTCTATCCAGCAAGGGTGGCTGAAAGACTTGGGTATCAGCTCTTGAGGTGCTACAGTGTCCCAGACAGGCATGTTAACAGAATAAAAAACTTAATAACCAGCAGCTAGTGTGACCTGGTGATGACCTAAGCTGCTCCCACATGGTCTGTGCATCAGTACCCCAGTTTGGACATAGTAGCCTGATTTAGATGATGCACCAATATAGCTACACAGTTTCCAGTTGGTTTTTGGAGTGGGAAAAGGTTACTTATGCCCTTCTGTAGGAGGACTATGCCTTTCTCATGTGAAAGAAAAACATGTGCTTGCTTGTTCTCCCTTTTCTAGAGAAAGCACTTTCACTGCATTTATAGTGTTTGCACTTCCCTTTTGAACTCCTGTCATTTATGTTTGTTTTCTCTCCCGCTTCCCTGGTGTTGAGTCCTACCTTTTCTACCAACTTTCCCTGAATGGCTCTATTTCTCCATTGAATTCTGTTTCTGGCTTCAAAGTTATTTTCCTGTGTTTATAGGGAGAGTAGATATGTATGTAAATGGAGTTGCCTTTGCCATGGTAATATGATCTTCAAAGGCTTGGACTACAGTCACTCCACTGCATTCTTTACATAAAATGTTTGTCTTGGCAAGTTTCTGCCAACAGAGTGCTGCAAGGGCCCAGTCCTGCTAATTGCCTTCTGCTCCCACTGAACTGATGGGGCCTGTATGCATAAAAAATGGACTTCAAAATTGGAGTTGCATGGCCCTTAGAATGGTTTGGGTTTTGTTCAGTTATGTTCATGTTCTACCATTTTGCCCTTTCTTTACCGAGGTACTCTATCGAGGAAGTGATCATTGGCTCTTAACTTTTCATGACCATTTGGTGTGTGTTAAAATCCAGGAGTCCATAGCAGCAGAGGAGGGTAGCTAGGTTCCAGTCCAACATGGAAACTTGTATGTAGTTAGTCTACAGGGAATCCTGAGTATAAGGCATCACTACCTCTTTTTGTACCTGTTTTTGTCTTTGCCATTAGAGCTGGTCAGTGTGTGCTGTGCTGTGGGCTAACAAAACTGGAGCTGTCATGGGCAAGAAGGCTGCACACCCCAGGCTGAGGGAGAGGTTTGCTGGGAGAGAGGATATGCAATGTCAAGAGCAAAGCAGGAAGAGAGTACATCAGTACCATGTCATCAGCTTGTACTGCAAGCCCCACCACAGCACAAAATTCTCAGTGGAGTGGACCTACACCTCAAAAGAGATCTGAAAAGTGATAAAGAAGTGAACATACAGATGATTTTATTGCAGCTTTCTCTAGCCCCACAGTCTGAAACCTTTTCTGTGTTCTGATACTTTCCTGATCTTGGGACTGTGGAAAATGGAAAGGAACCTCCTGCTACTGTCCTTAGCTCCTGGCCTGGTTTTCCAGTAAGAGGTCACATACTGGGGGTTACCCAGGCTCCCAGACCAATTGGATGATTGCTTATAGCATGACCCCTCAAACATTACCTGGAAGAACTGGGAGGAGGGAACAGTGGCACAATATGGATGGAGACAGATGATTCACAGAATTTTTTTTTTTTTTAGCTATCAGAGCTACAGTCTTACAGCAGCTTTTCATCAGAGGGTATTAATTGATACAGTCACAAGTGGTACTCTCTATTTGCCCTGGAAATTGAGAGTGAAGCTGTTTATATCTGTTGAAGTATAAACTGCTGTAACTGAGGAGGGTGTTCTCAAAATCCCACTTCCCAGAATAAGCTGGCCCCAGTTTTTTGCTGCTTGAATATATGTGTAGTACTGTGGTTTATCCAGGCCTCAAACTAGTCTAGCTGTTTAAGGTAAAAACCGGTGTTGTACAACTGTTTAGAAGCTGTGGTGAAATAGCAATAAAATTATATCAAAAGGTGTTTAAAAAACCCCACAAAGAATCATGAAGATGCCTGCCATGTGGATAATTTAGCATTTACATTGTTGTGGGGTGTTGAGGCATGGCTCTGAAACAGTAGCTTGTTTTACTCAAGTCAAGAATGCTGTAGCCAATTGCAAGAATAGAGAGGATTTCAGCAAGGGGAGAGTGTGTTAATTATCCACACAAGATGATCACATTCAGTGCTGTGTTTCATATGTTTTCATATCTGCTGAAGCAAAGCAAGAGAAGTGTTGTGCTGGGGCAGTGTGCATGCACGGCTTAGAGCTGAATAGATGTAAATGGTTAAAAAGGGGTTCTCTGCTAGAGAGGAGGAGGGGAAAGTAAGTGTGCATTCCCAAAAAAGTACATTCCCAAAATAAAAAGCTTACATCATGGACTTCTTCAGTTTTCCCACACTTCTTCCCTAATTATTGTCCTGCAGGACAGCTGATCTATTTCAAACAGGAAGCTGTTTACAGATAACACTTGCAACTGTTTTGTCTGATTTGTTGAACTGTCGAAAAGCAAAAGACAACCTCTTTTCAAATTAAAAACTGTCAGTCTTCTGTAAACAGCAGCAATGAGGTTCATCTGTGCAGTGTCCCTGCAGGCACAGAGCGTTGTGCAGTTCCCATTCTCTCAGCAGCCATAAGGTAAGAGACTTTTATGCTTTCACTCTGTAAAAATATGTAGAAGAAAAAGTCTGGATGTTTGTTAGGGGGCTGCTTTGTATATGGCAAAATATGATTGACAGTTCCCAAAAAGAAGGGGAAGGTAAAGGAAAAAAGAGCTTGCTTGAGTCTATTGGATAACATTGGACCTTTCTATTGAGGAGCACCCATGTGGGTTAGATCACTGAATGCCAGTTTAGTTCAGTGGGTGTTGTATTTAAAATGTACAAATGCCATTGGAAGAGCTCGCTTTCCTTTTAGCAGGGAAGGACAAAACAGTACATGAATTTTAACTTTTCCTACCATTGAAACTTACTTCACTTCATTCTTGAGTTGTAATTCCTGGTAACAGACACAGGCAGTTGTCTGTTTTCCACTTTAAAAAGTGATCTTTTAGTACAGTTTCAAAGTAGAGAATGAAGACTGGTATTGCAGAAGTGAAGGTCCAATAAGGGCTGAAATTATATTGCTGGATAATTAAGAGCAATCTCGGTGAAAACCAAATCATGTAGGGAGGAGTACCATGCAGAAATGCTTAGTGAGATATAAGGGCATATAATGATACAAAATCTTGGTCCAAGTGAGCAGGAATGGGTGACAGTAAGTCATACTTCAGTAAGCAGCAGGGCACATGCCTGCTTTTCAGTCACGAGCTATGAAAGCTAGGATTCATAATGGACTTGAAAGTTTCCATTCTGACCTCTACGCATATGTATGTGCAAATTTTGGAGGGGGATTGTTTTCTAGTAAAATCAAATCACTGTGGAGAACTGAATATCTAACTACTTCTCATACAGTGAAACAGAGCAACTGGACTGGAAATACTATGACTTTGTGTATTAGTGTAAAACTAATACACTTTGATTCTTGGGTATTGAAATATTTTTTAAATGTTGCAAAGTGTAAAAACTGTTGCCCTATGTTTTCCTCTCTGTAGCTGAGATCTTTGTATTTCATATCTATGTGATTATTTACATGATCATGAACATTTAAGGCATTATAGTAATCAGAAAATATAAAACAAACACTGATTTAAAGGTCACACAATTATACTATCCTTAAAATTTTAGTGTGTTACTGATACAGTATAAATAAGGTGTGCCAGTGTTGTAGACAAGAAGTAAGCCTTCCAAGTTGAGTATTCCTTTAAAAAATGTTTGGACTGTCTTTTATAAAATTCTTAGATGTATCTGTTAAAATGAAATTATTGTTTTAGTCAATACATGAAAGATAATGTGTAAATTAAATTCATAGACAAAAATAGCAATTTAAACATGGCATAGTCCTACAGTCAACAGAGAATTGCTCTATGGAAGCTGCAGAAATCTACTATGCAATTTCTAATTGTATGTTATGTTCAAGGCTATTTTTTTCCGATTATTTTGAGTGATTTTACACTGTTTCTAAAGCTCTTTTTAGTCATCTCTAGGGCTGTCCAAAAATTCTTGAACCAGAATCCTTTTGAAGTAGGAAGACTTTTGGCAGAGTAGCTTTTTAAAGAAAAGTGTCAGTTTTCTGGGATAGTTCAGTTCTTTTGTCAAATTATTTTGGCTGAAAACCAGGAGAGTTTAGCCAAAAATATTCTCATGGTGTCTCTTGGGAAGCGTAGTTTGTGCTTTGCACTGCATTTCACTACTGGCTGAACTTCACAGCTGAACCACGCTTCCCGTAAGGCTGTGTGGTCAGGGTCTCACTATTTTAATTTCCCTTGATGAAAGGAGTGTTAGGGTGCATTTTGGAAAAGTTAGTCTCGTGAAAGAGGCACAGACTGGGCTCATAAGGCATCAGCTGGTTGATAACTAGTTGGCAGCTTCTTAAAATTCAAGTGTTTCCTTCTGGTTTGCACGTGAGCCACAGGCCATCCTGGTTTTCAGCCATGAGAGTAGGACCCTTCAAGAGAGTGTCAGCAGAAGGTTTAAAACCTTTTGATGTTTTTAGCCATGCAAGCACCTGTACAAGGGAGAGAATATTTAATAACATTTCTAAGCCTTTATTAATGCTTCTGCCAACTTTGTGCTGAAAGTGTTCCATTTTATATATTTGGAACTGAAAAATGCAAGGGAGTATGGCTGGATTTTAAGATTTTTTAAAGAACTCTTAAGTCAAGAGGAAAGCAACCTACTAGAAGCCTAAAGCATTAGAAAGAGGTAGTTTTGAAAATCCAGCAAAGTGTCATCTCACCCATCCAAGTGCCTCTTCAGAAAAATCTAGTCCTGGCTCATTTGCCTACAGTTGTATAAGATGTTTGTAGGCAAGAAAAGAACAGAAGTTGGTCTGCTGGAGCACTTCATCAGTGGACCAATCTCTTAATTTTTCCATAGGATTCAAGGTTTCCTAGCTTCTGGGACTATTTGGATGCTTCCCCTTCAAAACTTTATCAGAAGATTGGTTAGGAGATTCATAGGGTGTCCTGGAGGCCAGGACAGAGCAGTATGACAAATGGTGAGGAGTTACAGGGTTTACACTGGTTTTCTTCTGCACTGAATCATGGAATGGTTTGGGTTGGAAGGGACTTTTAAAGTTGTAGTCCAACAGCACGTGAATGAAACATAGACATGAACAGTTTCACAGTGCTGCAAGCTGGATACCAGACTCCAAACCAAGAACTGGCTATGCTTATGTGCAATATGGAGTGAGTGGAGGAGAGCTAAGTGCTGAAGAAAGTGACTCACCACAGTCAGACAAGTGTGTGATGGCCACAGCAGCCATCTGAAAATTGCTTGTGAGAGGTGTTCCATGATTCTCTGCTGGATGTGGAAGTGGATCAACTCACCATCTTTAGTGCCAAATGCTGCAGGAAATGTAGTCCTGGAAGGTGGGAGCTTACCTTGAATTTGTGTGCTGACTTGTTCTTCAAGCATGGGGATTTTGAAAAATGGCTCTGAGAA
This sequence comes from Leptocoma aspasia, assembly GCA_013399835.1. Taxonomy (NCBI): domain Eukaryota; kingdom Metazoa; phylum Chordata; class Aves; order Passeriformes; family Nectariniidae; genus Leptocoma; species Leptocoma aspasia. The sequence continues at coordinate 1,138,289 of VXAX01001251.1, read as the reverse complement.
AAGTGTTTTCTACAGTTCTCTTTGAAAAATAGACTGCTGCTACCCAGCTGTCACATTAGGATGACAGAACCTGCTGTCTGGGACCACTTACCTGGGAAGTAGGAGGTCTAAACACAGCTCACTGCACTGCTCCAAACCTCCACCCCCCGTCTGCTGGAAAGGTGCCCTTGTAACTAACCATTTGGTTAGTTTGTAATTTGGTGTGCTTGGAGGAGACTGAATGATTTTGGATGTGTTTCCTTGATGGAAATGTGCTAGGTGGGAAAAAAGTGTCTTTTTATTTTCCTCAGGCAGGATGTTGACCATCTCTGGTCTGTGCAGTAAGAAAAGCTTAGACACCCAAGTTTTCCAGTAAAACCACAGAAACCTCCTACCTCTTAAGGTGGCTGGATTGTTAGGAGATGGTTTTGGATGCTTTGTTTGAACCTGGGATGAGGCCTACAGAGAGAGATTCAGAGGTAGTGTTGCTGGTGTTGAACTTAAGCAGCTCTCACGTGGAGGTTTAGGGGTGAAAAATGGGGGAAAAGGATGGAGAGTGGAAAGAGAAACTGCTTCAGCTTTGGCTGTTTTTTGAATAGAGACCTTGAAGAATGAAGCTATATCCATAGATGTGCTTAAGTTCCTGGTGCCTGTCTTTGGTCTTAGGTATGGCTCTCTCTGTATTTATTTTCTTTTTGTCCTGTTTGCTAATTGCAGAATAAGCATAAATAATAACAAACAAACAAAACAATCCATCAGGCAGTACTCCAAGATTTTCTGTTTAATTTGAGTGATTTCCAGGCTTAGTTGTGGACCACCCCAAAATTTCCTGTGCTGGTACTGATGACTTTAGCAAATACTGAAACTTGCTGACAGTAGGTATACATTTATTCATCTTTAGTGGACTCTTTAGAAATGGTCTCTGGGCCTCCAAGAGACTGTGGATGAGATGTTGAATGCTAGGGTCAGTCTGTTCTTTGGAAGGACAAAATTATATAAGTGATTGTATAATTTTAATTCTACTTTATATATAGAATTTTTTATTATCAACAGAGAAAGTTTTGTAATAGATCTAATTTTTGGGAATTAAAATAAAGAGATTAAAAAAAATTGATATGAAGGAATCAGCATTGTTAGATGGCACAGTAATAACAGCCAATGAATTAAAAACACCAGACAAGAATCTGACGAAGGCCTAGCACAGGAGACAGAAAAAAACCCCTTATTAAATAGGAAAAAAAATGTGTATCAATGGTTTCTTGTCAGAATGGTGTTAATGAGAAAACAGGTCTGTGATGGCTCACTGGAGTGGAGAAATGTTAGGGAAAGAGATACTGAGAACATGTGGAAGAGCAAGAAAAGGACTGATGGTGCATGCTGAGGAGACTGCAGGGTGCTGGATCTGTCAGCAGCACCTACAGATGCACTTGCAGTGTTTCTCTCTAGCTGTGCAATGAACTTGCAGTTCAAAGCTAATGTAGAGATGAAGTGAGATGATGTAGTGAGAGCCATGCTATGAGCTGCAGCTGGAAAAACTCTTTATTGGAGGTTATCTTCCTTCGCTGTTTAGTATCTTCATGAATTGGGTTTGTTCAGCCAGAAGAGGAGGCTTTGGGGTGACCTAATTGCAGCCTTCCAGCACCTGAAGGGAACTTGCAGGAAAGTTGGAAAGGGACTTTTTACAAAGGCCTGTAGTGACAGGACAGGAGGAAAGGGCTTCAAACTGAAAGAAGGCAGGTTTAAATAGACAGTAGAAAAATATTCTTTACTGTGAGGTACTGGAACTGGCTGCCCAGAGAAGTTGTGGATGCCTTGTCCCTGGAATTGGTCAAGGCCAGGTTGGAGCTCTGAGCAACCTGGTCTAGTGGAAGGTCCCTGCCTATGGCAAAGAGGTTGGAACCAGATGATCTTTAAGCTCCCTTCCAACCTAGGCCATGATATGATGTGTGATATATCAGAATTGCCTTTTATGTAATTGTGGAGCGTCAAAATGTCTCTATTGTTGTTCTCTACTTTTTATGACTGTTGTACAAAACCCATAGAGGGACTTGGTGGGCAACTGGCCTCCAGCCATGGCCAACCCACCACATCTGGCAGACTGTCTCCTAAGCAACTCTGTATTTAAATGTGCATTTGCCTATTTACACTTAATGTACAAGTGATTACATTCACAGTGTTCCTTGATTTTAGGGAAGATGACATTAAACATTGCAGCTACACTGCTGAGTACATGGACTTTCTGTTATGTATAGAAAAGATGCCTCTGTATCTTTTTGGCAGCACTGAGTAACTGTGGCAAGTCTTGGTTTTGTTTTCATTGTTACTTTTCTTAAGTCAACTGGCAGATGTTGGGATTTCAGGTCAGTGTACTCTTTAACACTGCTGAAGCCTTTTATTTTACAGATCAGAACAGTAGCATTAGTTTTTGCTCTTGTTAGTGCCCTATAAATTCTGAGCAGACAAACGTGGTGGTTCAAGTGATCACTGCTTAGCTGTTCTGCAGCTTCTTAATTGGTGCACAGCTGCCCTCTGGTCATGTTCTAGCTGTGTGAAAGGTACATCTGCTATTGTTAGAGAATTTGCTGAGTACCAAAGCAGGTGGAAATGCCAGTAGTTATCACTTACTTAACATAGCTTGTTATATTATTCCCTAGAAATGTACATTATTAAAGTACAGAAATCTCTCAGGGCGGTTGGTTAGATGGAAGGACATTAATGAAAAAAATTTCTAAGGGGGTTGTCATCCTCAAGAATCTTTTGGCAGCAGAAGCATCACGCTATATAGTTAAGGGAAGTAACACCTTCTTTTTATAAATTCAGATAAACACCCTTGCTTGCAAATTGTGTTCTACACATTCTATCTGTTTCCTTCTGAATTCATATTCCTTTTTCAAAATGAGATGAGATTGTCAAAAGCATCTCAAACTGCATGCAATCCTTTGTACTCCTTCTCAAGTTTTAAAAATATTTTTCAACCAGTCAACCAGTGCATTGTACATGGTGAAGTATTTTGAGTGCATGTGTTGTGGTATGTGTAAGAGCTGTTCTGGGAGCTTTTGCCACTGAAAGATATTTCAGCTGGGTTCCTTTTGGCAATAGCTTTTACATTGGATCATGACTATTGCCAATGATATAGACTGATTAGTGAAAGTCTGCTGTAGCATAGTAGTGTAAGAATACTTTGACTTCTGAGAACATTGTGAATGTCTAATTATGTGCAGGAATTGAGTGCCTTTGTGTGTGCTTCTACTAAGTCACATCAGATGCATAGAAACCTGTTTATTTTCCCACTGTATTTTGCTTCTACAACCATATCTGTGTACCAATAATATATTTTCTACTAACGTGGGCAGCTGTTTTGATAAGTTCCTCTTTCTTTTGCCTTCTTTCCCTTATGTGTATTTGGAAAAGTGTGTCAGAGCTCTAAGAATAAAAGGATATTGGGCAGTACTCTTGCTATCAAGATCACCTGTCACTTGTCCAGTGAAGATATTGTAGAATCATAGAATGGCCGGGATTAGAAGGGACTTTTACAATCATTTAGTTCCAACCCCCCTTCCATGGACACGGACATCTTCCACTAGACCAGGTTGCTCAAAGCCTCATCCAACCTGGCCTTGAACACTTTCAGGGATGGGGCATCCACAACTTCCCTGGGTAGCCTTGTTCCAGTGCCTCACCACTCTCACAGTAAAGAATATCTTCCCAGTATCTAATCTAAACCTACTTTCAGTTTGAACCCATTTGCTATAGTCCTGTCACTGTGTGCTCTTGTGAAAAGTCTTTCCACATCTTTCTTTTAGACTCCCTTTAGGTACTGGAAGGCTGCAATTAGGTGACTCCAAGAATCCCAAATATCTCAGTCTTTCCTGACAGCAGAGCTGCTCCATCCCTCTGATCATCTTGGTGGCCTCCTCTGGACTCTGTCCAACAGGTCCATGTCCTTCCTGTGCTGGGGACCCCAGGGCTGGATGCAGCACTGCAGGTGGGCTCTCACCAGAGCAGAGCAGAGGGGCAGAATCCCCTCCCCACGCTGCCTCTGATGCAGCCCAGGGCACGTTTGGCTCTCCAGGCTGTGAGTGCCCATGGCTGGGTCATGTCCAGCCTCTCACCTGCCCTGCACCCCCAAGTCCCTCTCAGCCAGGCTGCTCTGGATCTGCTCATCCTCAGCCTGTGTGGGTACTGGGGGTTGCCCCGACCCAGGTGCAGCACCTTGCCCTTGGTTTTGTTAAACCTCATGAGATTCCCGTGGGCCACTTCTCCAGCTTGTTCAGGTCCCTCTGGATGGCATCCTATCCTTCAGGAGTGTCACTGCACCACATCTTGGTGTCATCTGCAAATTTGCTGTGAGTGCACTCAATCCCTTCATCCATGTTACTAATGATGATATTAATTACATTGGTTCCAATACAGACCCCTGAGGGACACCACTTATCACTGATGTCCATCAGGACATTGAGCTGTTGACCACCACCCTCAAGATCTGATTGTCCAACCACTTTCTTGTCCATCTAGCCCTCCACCCATCAAATCCATCTCTCTCCAATTTAGAGAAAAGATGTTGTGGGGCACCATGTCAAAGGCTTTACAGAAGACCAGATAAATGACATCTGTAGCCCTTCCCTTGTCCACTGATGTAGTCACATGTAGAATCACATAGGATCACATGTAGAGTGTTAGTTGGTCTCTCAGCCTGAAAGTAAAAATAACCTTTTGTTGAAATAGCATTGGCACTGCTCCTGTTCAAATGCAAGATTTTGATCATGAATGCTTATGTACCACAGTGTTTTGTTATATTGAGGATATCACTACAAGAAATACATCCTTGTCATTTGAGGATAACACTCTTGGATCCTTTCCATAACTCTTGGTGGCTTGCATGCTATTACAAAATGTCTGATGTTGTTGTATTTCCTATGTTCTGTATATTTTGCTGGTTATTATTTCCCATTGCAGCCTAGTATTTTGCCATATCTTTCCTTCTTTTAAAATGCTCCCACTCTAATTATGTGCTGGGTTGTTTTTTGGTTTTTGGTGGGTTTTTTTTCTGTGGTTTGTTTTTGTTTGTATGTGGGGTTTTTTGTTTGTTTTTGTTTGTTGTTTTGGTTTGGGTTTTTTTTGGTGGGGTTTTTTTGTGTTTGTTTATTTCTTTGTTTTTCTGGTAATTTAGTCCCTTGAATTCTTTCACTTATGCATTTTCCTGTTTTCTGTATGCTGCTGGCATGCAATGGCACTGTTTTGTAATACACTGAAGGCCATCTCAGCTGCTGCCAAGGGCATTCCTTTCCTTGGCTAGCATCATTTTTCACAGGAATTACGGCCATTTTATCCTTGCCAGGAACCAAGGAACTAAATCAGCTGAGAAACAACATTACAAGCAGAGGACTATCTTAGTGCTGGAACAGCAGCCTGTGCTAGCTGCGATCAGCTGGCCATTGGTGACAGTACAGAGAATGGGAGGCTAATGTGTGACTGCAGCAGGAAGCCAGGCTGCTGTTAACCCTCCTGTAGACTGACTTAGCTAATTAGCAGTGATGGGACACCCCTGACCTAAATTTACCTACCTGCAAGGCTGAACTAGTGATACTTGGTAATGAATAGGTACCTCCAGAGTCAATTACCAGTTCTGTTCTGCATTGGGAAGAAATTAATCCCTGTGCCAAGGTGCCTTTCTCTGACTTGGTTACACAGAGTGTTCAGGATGATTTTCTCAGACTGACCACCTAAGCCAGAACAGTTAAATCACCCCCAAGGGTCTGTTTAAAACTAAACTTCTGCTAGCTTGAGGTCTGGACCTAAGCAGAGTTGTCCTGATAGATAGGCATCTGCTAATGGCATCTGTGCTCTGTCTTGTGGCTCACTTTTCAAGGTGTCATACTTGAAGCATTGGGAAGAACTGGGCAGCAGTTCAAGTGGCTTCCCTTTATTTTTAGAACCTCCTTTAAATGTATTTGTCGCTTACCTAATGTGTGAGAAAAAGGAGTCAAAAGCCATTTCTACCCTTTCTTATTTTTTCTCCTCAGTGAGGAGTAGGATATTGTGACAACCAAAAGCAAGCCTTTTTCCAGTCCCCTTGCTCTCTGGGATGGTGCCATTGCTCTTCTGTCCTTTCTCTGCTACTCTCCCCTGGTCAGACCTCTGATTTTTTCACTTTTGCTGTATGTCCACTAGTAGTCTATATCCTACGACTTGTCTCTTGTCTTTATTCATCCTCTAACCTCATAAACTGCTTTTCTTAGATTTTGCCTAAGATATCTCTCTGGATATTCCTGACCCATCCCTGTGTCTATGCATGACTCAGTTGTGGGACATAAAAGCAGAAATCAGAAAACTCATTTTACCCAGTTTTAGTCTAGTGTCCTACCACTAGGTTTGAGCTGGCTTCATCATCAGGCTTCTTCTATGCTTCCTTTCGTCTTTTAATGTAGTGTGCCTGAGTGTAGTCTAATTTCACCTGTTGTGTTCATCCAGTGTGAGCAATTACTCTCTTGGGGAATTGGAGCTGTGTGTTTCAATCCTTTTCAGTTAAGGATCTTCCATAGTTTTTACTTCACACCTTTTGGATCAATACTTTAGTGGCATTTCCATTGTGCAAAAGGCAGGTGCCACTGCTGGGATGATTGGATGAGGCCTTGATAGACTTTTCTGCCTCTTCTCTACACTTCCCAGAATGCAGCTGCAGGACTGGGACAATCCTTTCCCAGGGTGAGTTTGCCTTTTGAGCCTGTCCAGTGCCCTCAAGAAGACAATGGTCAGGCCCACCTAGGAAAACTTCCAAACACCTCAAGAGTGAGAATGTGTTGCAAAGTGTAAATTGAGTGGGCATAACATTGCACAGATATCCCAACTTCTGCAGCTAGTCCTAAGCCTCTGTGGATGGGAAGAGCTGAAAAGCAATGCCTTAAAGCATCATAAATAAAATTACAAATGCATTTGTTCAATTAGGTATTTATTAATGTAAATAAATGTTCCCTGCAGCATTCTCCACATCATTCACTGATTCTTGGTGAATCCTTGGTTTTTTATTTCCTACAGAAATAGTGAGGATAGTATGAGGTTCTCATGTAAATGCTTTATAGGAGTGGGAATGAACTGAGACATTTTAGACTCAGGTTTTAGAAGAACTGATACTTAAATTAGAACCCTGTAAACTTTTTTTTGTGGTTGAGAATACTAAAAGTTTTATCTGACATATAACAATGATGGCACCCAAAATCACAAACTATTTTTGCAAAATATAGCTGAAGGCAGAAGAGATCTTGTAATCTAGTAGAGACTTGGTTGAAACATTGCATGAGAAATTCTGTTTAGATTTCTAGTTGTCTCTGACCACCAATTTACATAAAAATAAAAATGTACTTGAGTGTTATTTTCTACAAAAAATCCACAGATTGTCTAAAAATCCATAGAGAACTATTATGAAAAAATTGGCACTCAGGTCCCATCTCCCTCTAGTTAAAATTTTGAAAACTTGCCCCTTTCTGGCACTACTTCATCTCATTCTTGCTGAAGCCTTGTTTTTATATTTTCAGTACAGGTGACAGTAAGTTAATTCTAACATTAACTCATTGACTCCAGCAGAACAACATCAGGAAGAAATTTGTCCTAATTTTTAAAAGCATTCTTCTTGATGAAAAATCAGACTACTATACCTACATCTGATAAGGGCATCTATGTTAACCAATTAATCATACCTTACACCTCACAAACATCGTCTGAGGAAATGGCTCTATTGTGCCAGTATTAAGTGCACTTTGGGGAGTAACCAAGGACTTACTATCAGCTTGCTTTTTAGATAATGCTAGCTTCCCATCAGCTTGGACTCACTCTTTTGTCCTCTACAGCAAACCTCGCTGTTCTTCAGCGTCATCAAGAGCTGAAATGTTTTATGTCTCTGCTTTATGCTACTCCATGCTCCATAGATTTCACAGAGACTTGGTAACCACGGCAGTTATGGTCCTCATTTTTGCAATTCTACAGTATTAATATTTAGGGATTTTTTTCAGTCTTTCAAGTCCATTGCTTTAACCTTTAAATCAACATGTAGGGTTTAACTTGAGAACACTGCAATGTTATGATAATGATCACCCAATGTTTAAGCAACTTTGTAATTGAGTCTGATTTTTATAGTCTAGCTAAATGGCAAACGTTTGATTACCCAAGGTAATGTGCAAGGGAACTGAGAGGACAAATGAGAAAACGCTTAGATAAAGTAAAAGCATAGCTACACAAAACATCTGTAGGTTAGGAAGATTAATAAGGCTGTAATGGAGAAAGATGAGGTCAGTGACACAGGTTTCATCTCCAATGTGAATGGCTTCTTCCCAAGGGAATGACCCACATCCCTTGGGCCAAGGGGTGAAACACAGCTTGTGTCAACAGTGCTGGAGGCTTGTCCATTCTGCTTCTCCCTGCTTCCCCCAGAAACCTGTCCCTGGTCTGTGGTAGGCACTGGTGGTACCTGGGACTTAATTTTATTTTGGTTTCATCTGTTCAAAATGTTTGAAGTAGCATGAGGACTGTGTCACAGCCTGCTACTTTGTGGGTATGATTTTGTGGGCATGTGTTGCATCTCCTAGAATTCGGCTTAGGGCCTGCAGGTGGCTTGAAGATACATGAGCTGCCAGAGAGTTCTGCCAGGGAGGTACTGAGATGTGGATGATGAGCACTTGAAAAGTCAGGGAAGTGGAAACTGTTGAAAGTCATTGCTGTGTCTGTAGTGCTGACTCAAACCAGCTTGGGAAAGTCACTCACCAAATGTGGCTGTGGCTCTGCAGATTTGTGTGTCTGTACCAGAAGCATACTCAATTCAGAATATAGATAATTCAGCTCAGATACCTGAGAATGAAATATAGTTTTAAAAATAACAACAACAACAACAACAACAACAAAAAATAATAGCGTGAAAACTGCTCAGTGAAATAAAATAGCTCAGCTCAAAGATGAGTCCTATAGGATTATACAGAGGATTACAGTTACTCTGTAGCTGTTGGCTGGCTGAACATTAATGACAGCAAGCATCACTTGTCTTCTGCATTTTTCATCCATTTGGTTTCAGCTTGGCAGATCATCTGTGCTGTTTCTTCTAGGTCCAAAATAATGGCATAGAATTAGCCACTGGCACTTTTGGAGCCACTGGTAGATACAGAGACTTCATGCATGAGGCATTAGCTGGCTGAAGTGATCTCCAAGCTTTCCATCCCCCCAGAGTTGGGGGGAAGTGTGGGAACTCAGTGAGTGCCAGCTGGCCTGGCTGGTCCTGCAGAGGTTTTGAGCGAGCCTGTGGGGCCTTTGGGATTCTCCAATGACCTCTCAAGGACTTGTCATTTGCAACTTGGCTTGAGAAATCCTTCTCTCTTGGCGACTGAGGCAGATTTCCTAAAGCTGAGAGGTCTCAAAAGTTGTTGTGAAATTATTGTGCTTGTTGCATTGATATGTTTTCATTTCTGATGGAAATTGAGGCATTTCATTGATTTTTATTTTTTAAGTAAGTGCTGCCTTTTTCTTCTCCTAATTTTTTCCAATACTTTCAGCATTCACTGATTTAATGGCCACTGTTAATGGCCATAAGCTTGACTTTTGACCCCTGCATAGGCAGTGAGAAAATATTCATACTTTTACAAGTGCTGAACATGTCTAGGTTTCTCTCTGGCATTGATTTTACCAGTGCTGAAGATACTCCAAATACCAGGGCCAAAACGGTGTTTGAAAAAATAGGCTGGTCCTCCTTTTTCTGAGGACCAGTTTCAGTGGGATTTAGTTTTCTTAAATGACTTTATGCATCTAGGTCTGAAAGGGCTAGAAAGTAGGTCAGAAAGGCAAGAAATTTTCTAGGATTTTAAAGTGAAAGTATCTGCTGTAGCACAAATCTTGAGACCGAACTGTTATTTTAATCAGAGAAAGAAATTTTAGCTGCAGAAGGTTTATTTTGAAAGCAGGGAAAGATGGAGAAAGTGATATACAAAGTGCTTTTGGTTTGATTTCTACTATTAATGTGTCCTTATAGAATCTGCAGCCACAGATTCTATAGAGCTTTTAATGTGCAACCTCTTCAGAGATTCCTTCTGTTAGTGGCTCTTCTCAGACCAAGGTAATTTCCCTGAGTATTCTTATGGATCTGGGTATTGTTACCAGAATGACACTAAAGAAGCTCCTTTTTCTAGAACAAGTCCATTTCCTCTGTGAGTTGAGCTAATATGAGGTAGGGTGGGGTTGCATCCCCTCTGTCTCTGAGACACGTAAGCCCAGCAGCAGACAGCAGGTAATGTGCTGAAGCTTTGTTGGAGACTTTGTTTTCCCCAGGAAATCCTTCATATGTGGCTGCTGAGCAGAGCCAAGAAGCAGCCTTGACAGGTTCTCTGCTGCTCGATGTCTGTCTCATCTCTGAGCTGTGTAGGAGTTTGCAAAGACAGATTAATATTTAACATACCTGGAGCCTTTAATCTTTCAGTTGCAGTCTGGATACATCTAAATCCTCATAAAATGCAGACAGAGATGATGTTGCCTTTTATTCACTGATGCAGAGACAGGAGCACCATTGTAATTTCAATTTCTCCTTCCATTTCAGGCCATTTCATTCCATTCTCCAATTTGTCCATCAAGAATCCTTATCACCAGTCTGCCACCTGGCTGATGCTGAAACTGCCTAATTTCCAGGCTTTCAGCTGGGTATCTGATCCACTTTGTCAGATCTTCTGAATCCTGAAGTGCTCCCATTACATAAGAAAAGGTGGGATATCCTGCCTAGTCCTGCAGGCTGGTGACCAGGTGCTGTCCTGGGGTGTAGGGTGGGTCCTGCAGGCTAAGGCAGGAAGGACCCACATCCTCTTTTTGCTCAGCCTGCAAACCCTGTTTCTCAAGGGTGGCTGCTGCTGAGGGTGTCTGAAAGAGACTTCCAGGCACATCCTCCTGGCTGGCTGAGGCAACCACAGCTCACTGCTTTCCTCCGTAAGGGAGTGCTGGTCCCTCATTTGACATTGCAAATCATGTTCCTGCCAGGGACCCCTTCATTTTGCAGTCAACCAGCAATGACTACTCAAATGCCAAGACTGGCCTTAGAAACCTTTGAAGATTTGGAAAAACACCCTTTTCCTCAATCTTTCTTATTGACTAGTTTTTCTTGCTCCCTCTTGTTTGCTGACTGTTGTGAACCAGAGACAGAAAATGAGGCAGGACTGTCCACTGTGGACAAATTCCTCGTACCCTGGAGTTAGGAATCTCCTTCTGGGAGATGTAGCCAGGTTCAAGGTTAATGTTTCTGAAGTAATTTTAGTATGCACATGAGGATATTTTGGAGAAAAGTGCTCTCACAGAGATTGGTACTTCAAAACTATCTCAAGACTGTGGTCAAATAGTTTATATAACCTTAGAAAACAGCTGTAAAGTAGCTGGTGACTTGATCTGGTTTCTAGTACTTGAGGCTGGCCCTGTGCATAGGCAAGGGAGGCTGTAGCCCAGAAAAGCAGAGTTCAGCAACACAGCAAATGTTTTCCTTCTGGTTTTGTCTGTCAGAGCACTGGGGAGCTGGCCTGGTTGTTGCTTCTCCATGGCATCCAAATTTTCATTACTTTTCCTTTTCCTCCCTGACTACTGCAGCTCTTTATGTCCACCTTTATCATAGAAAGGCTTGGGTTGGAAGGGACCTTAAAGATCTTCTAATTCCAACACCCCTGCCATGGGCAGGTCATCTTCTACTAGACCTGATTGCACACAGCCCTGTGCAATCTGGCCTTGAACTCTTCCAGGGATGAGGCATCCTTAACTCCTCTGGGCAACCTGTTCTACCTGAACTAAATATCTCCTCTTTCAGTTTAAAGCCATTCTTCCTTATCCTATCACTGTCTGTCTGTGTAAAAAGTCACTCTCCCTCTTTTTTTATAAGCCCACTTTAAGCACTGGAAGGCCCCAGTGATGTTTCCCCTGAGATTTCTTTTCTCCATGATGCCTAGAGAACCTGACTTAAAACAGAGACTAGACAGAGTTAAAGGAATAAAGAAGGTATTTATTAAAAGCCTACACCATTATTCAAAGCTTTCAAAGGCTATACCTTGGGTAGTATAAGAGCCTGGCCGGGGTTCTGCTCAAGATAGACACAAGATGGATGGACAACTGGTTACGAGTTTTTACACTTTTATAAGTTTTGGTTTATTTATATATTGGGGTTGTCTGATTACAGGTTTAGGTTTTGAAGTCCTATTCTCTTTGTTTGCTCTCTTTAATTCGCCGTTGTTTATGCTTTTTGGGTCCGAGGCTGCAATGGTTGTCTTTGGTTCTTAATCTGGAAAAGGACTGTTCTGTCTAATCACCTTGTGAAGTGAACTTACTAACATTTAATAGGAAGTTCAGAGTCACACACTAAGGCAGTACAGAACCTGAAAAATATGAAAGCCAAAACTTAAGGCATCATCCAGGCTGAACAGCCACAACTCTCTCAGCCTGTTTTTGTAGGACAGGTGGTCCAGTCCTCTGATCATCTTTGTGACCTTCCTCTGGACACATTCTAATAGATCCATGCATGGCTTTATGATGTATCTTCTCCTCTAGCTCTTGTTCCTCATCCTTGAGTGGCAAAAGTAAAATTTGCCCTGTACTCTTAAGAAGCCTCAAGTGATAATTGCTCCAAATGTGACAAAACTTATCACAGCCTAAATATTTGAGCAGCAGCTGCACACTCGCCTAGGTATTCTTTCTGGTTGGCAAGGCTTGTCTATGAAGTAGCTTATGCCTGACCCAATTTAGGACTGGATGGTAGGTTGTGGAAATCCTCAGATATTCCCTGTTCCTCCCTTGCCCCATGGAAAAATTACCCAGCGTTACCCAGTATTACCTTTTCCCTAGAGTTTCCTGCCCTACTGTAGCCCATTGGACTATGACTGTATTGGGATCTCTTGACCCGAGAGCTCTTCCCAGCTCTAAGCATAGATACCATCTTTTAAGGTGTGGTCCTCCAGCTGCAGGTCTCTCTCCTTTGGAAAGAAACCTGAGGAAAAGATTTGAGTCAAAAGAGACTCATAGCATATACAAGTCTTTGCACCAGATCTGGATGATCAGTAGGAGCTTAGGGGTGTATTGTGGCATCTCCCTGTCCCTCAAATGTGGATGTAGCTACAGATGGTGTAGCAAGGGGGTTATGAGGCAGGGAAACCTGGCCTGTAACTCATGCAATGCCCT
>VXAX01001251.1:1082640-1120140 GCA_013399835.1 Leptocoma aspasia | reverse complement strand
CTCATATTCTTCCTAAAGTCCAGTTTCTTTTGATAGGCACGTGAAATTGAAGTTCCTACTATTGTGGAGAAAAAAAAATAACAGAGAACAATCTTTCAAAGCTTAAATTCTCAGTTTGCCACCTTGTTTTGTCTCCCTTCTAGAGTCTAAAGGAGGAGTTGTCTTGATAGTCTCAATGATGTTCAATACATAAAAAAGCTCATGCTACGTTAAAAAACCCAATTTTTTTACACCCACACTTGATGCATCTACTCACGTGGGGAATATGAGTAATGGAAAGAAGTTATCAGCAACCAGGAATGCTTAATAGCTCACGTAGTTAAAATTTGGTGAACTATTTTCATTGCACATTGTAGATGGTACAGCTTATGGTAGGAAGTTGCAAATATAAGCATAGACACATCCTGCCCCAAAGAATTACAAAAGGAGGCAAATCAACAGCAGTTGTAAGATATATTGCCTGAATTAAGAAAGATCTCTCGCAGTGATGATGTAGGAAGAACTTGTAGTCGTGTCAGGTCCTGATACCCATGATCCTACCACAGCTCATACTGGTGGCAGGGCTGAATTTCTTTTAGGAGTGTGGGACATCTCAACACTGTGGAGCACTACTGACTACATCTCACCCTGTCTCAGCTGCATGGACAATGCTGCATTGTGCTGACAGAGAAAGTCCTCTTTCCTGCAGTGGGACTGCAGCAAATATCCAGGAAGGGATGGAGAGGAGACTGAGTAAGAGGTACAAGTGCTAAGGGACTGTGGCTGGTGGAAGGAGCCACAACAGATCAGTCAGGTAGGGACCATAATGCACAGATCCCAACCTCCTGTTCTGAATGGACTTGTCTGTAGATCAAGGGGCTAGAGACCAGAAAGGAGGCACAGGGGTGTCTTTCTTTATTTCACGAATCAAGAAGTTAAACATTATTGTTTATTGGTGAAAAATTAAATTGATTGGAATGTCTTGACAGAAAACTGTTTTGTTGCCTATGACACCTGCACAGGCTTTACTTCCTGAATTTGCACAATGCTCAGGGTACAAACAGCAAGAATAGGGACTTAGACAAGGCGAAGCTGAGCTTCGCCCTGTGTACCACTGATCAGTCCCTCTTGGCCAAGGTCTTGCTCTTTAAAACAGCTGATAAGAAAAAATTGTTGACTGGTCTGTAGCTGGGCCTGTAATGGAGTAATCTCCTCCTGGAAAAAGTTTTTAAAACACCCACACTAAGGAATGCGGTGTCATCGTACTATAAGAATAAATGCAGGCAAGTGTAATGGCCTGAAGCAAGAGTGATCTATTTTATTGATCCCTAATGCACAGCTTTCACTCTGAAGAACGTGTAAAGCAATAGGCTGTAATAGCTTGCTCTCAGCCTCCAGAGAGCAAGGAAAAGTCATTGTCAGGATTTATCTTTGGGAAGCTAAGAACTCATAACCAGCCCTGAGGGGTGAAAGGCAACCATACAAAGCCTATTGGTTACTTGATAATAAAAATGTGATGTTCCCAAATGTGCCAAATTATAGCCTGTTTCATACTAACAATATTATTCACTGGGGGCTATGTGAAGTTTGTCCTCATTAAGGTCAGAGAATGGCCTATTTCTGCATGTCTGAATGCAGGGAAGGTGGTCTGGAGCAGCCTGAAGAATGAAAATATAACAGATGGAGGTCTGAGTTCAGCTCACAGCCACCTAGGTCTACAATAAAGAGAGCTGGAGGCTGCATATTTGAAATGTGCCATGGTATGGCACATTTTTACATGGTGTGACATGTTTTTACATGTCACCTCTGTGACTCCTCTCTGAACCACAGCTGCCAGCTATGCCAGAAAGCTGGGCTTGTGGGGTGCATGATAACCATTAACTTTCCTGCTGTGGTGCTCCCATCAGCTTCCTGGAGAGCAGCTGATGCTCCCTCTCCTCCATAGAAATACAGTGTTGGGACATCATATGTGCTGTGCTAACTCTGGATTTTACACACCAGCACTTCATTTTCTGTGGAAGCCATAGAACTTTCTTCTCCTTCCTCACAGAAATCTTGTTTTGTCAAGATGGCTGTGTAAATCATTCTTTAACCTTCTGTTTGTCAGAGATTTTAATTTTATGTCAATGGCAGAATACAGTAGTAGTACAGCTGTAGGGGGAAAAACAAGCTAAGCATCCCCAAATTTTTAATGAAAGGCATCATGGGATGCAAACACTTTTTACAGAAAGTGATGTTTAAATATGCTGAATATAATGATGAGCTATGTGCATGTAAATACACTATATAGTGGTTCATGCCTCAGAGATTAAAAGGTGCAGTATTTAACTGAGGATATGAAGTAGGGAGTTAAGCTTTCATGCTTAAAAATGGTCCTTTAATGATGGATATAGCAGTGCCTTCTACAGGTCTCAAAGATGGCTTTTTTTTCTTTTAATTTGAGGTCATAGTTAAACTATTTTCACTTGAGACTTAAGCATGTCCTTAGCAGAGGCTTGGAAAGAGTTTGGTGAACACAGAAGTTTATGTTCTAATTTGGGGTCTGACTCTGAAGCTTCTGCTTAAGTGAATTGTGCTGTTGGTTTTTTGGAGGTCAGTGATTTAAGTAACATCCACAAAACTAGACCTGTTGTATAAGACTTCAGTAATGTATTGACAGGATTTGCCAGTGTCTACATCAATTGAAGAAAAATCTGTTTTCTGTCCATCAAGTAAAGCTGCTAAATCAGATCACATCTGCTTCTATTTTTTTCACTAGAGAGAATGGCATTCTTGTCACGGCTGCTAACAGAAAATAGTCCTGGTTTATTATGGTTCTTCTTTTTGTTTACTTTTGTATCAACAGGGGAGGCTGGAGAAAAGGGGGAGAAAGGTGCTCCAGGTCGTCCAGGCAGAGTTGGACCTCCAGGCGAAAAAGGTAACTTTGATAAAGAAAGTATTTTGAAAGTAATTCCTGAGAAAATGCTGCTCTTTCTTGTGAGGTGATGAGGATGGGGGTCCTTGCTCCCTTAGCTGGTTGACTAATTCATCCTTGGCCATTTCTGTTTACTGCTGTCATGGTTTAACCCCAGCCAGCAGCTCAGCCTGCCCCACACAGCCACTCAGTCACATCCCCTGGTTTGCATGGGGGAGAGAATCAGAAGGGTAAAAGTGAGAAAACCCACGGGCTGAGATAAAGACGGCTTAATAGGGAAAGCAAAGGCCACATGCCCACAACCATGTGGGAATAGCATAACAAGGAATTAATTCAGTGCTTCCCAAGGGCAGGCAGGTGTTCAGCCATCCCCAGGAGAGCAGGGACCCGTCACGCATAATGTGACCTGGGAAGACAAACACCATAAACTCCATCACTCCGAATGTCCCCTTGTTCCCTCTTCTTCCCCCAGCTTTACAGACTAAGCACAATGCCATACATTAGGGAATTTCTCTTGGATCACTTGGGGTCAGCTGTCCTGGCTGTGTCCCCTCCCAGCTTCTTGTGCACTCCCAGCCTCCTCACTGGTGGGGTGGGGTGACAAGCAGAAAATGCCTTAAACCTGTGCAAGCACTGTTCAGCAATAATGAATGTTTCTGTGTTATAACATTGCTTTGGTCACAAATCCCAAATACAGCACCCTCCAAGCTACAATGATAACTATTAATTTAATTTAGCCAAAACCAGTACAACTATATGCACTCATTTGTAGACTAAGTATTACCTTCTGGTAAAAAAGATATATTTTGGAAATAAAAAAAAACACTTGATTTTTTAAAAAGGTGTCTGTGAAGAAAGGCATCATAATGTCTCCTTCATAATTTGCCTTCTGCAAATGAAAACCTCATATTAGATCAGAGGGAAAAAATTCACAAGGCTCAATTTTCTTCTTTTTTTGTGAATTTGAACACTCACAACATCTTAATTGAAACCATTGAGGGAAAGCAGTAACCCATAATAGACAAAGATGAACATGAGTGTTCCCACATTTTTTTGATATGGGAAAATAGTGATAAATTTGTTTGCACTGTAGTTCAAAAATATTTTGAGCTCTTCAGAGGAATGATGCTCAACAGTGTTCAGTTATGCAGCTGAGAAAAACATAGCATTTCTGTCTTGCAGGAGATTCTGTCTTTTCACGTTTGTTTTCCTCCCGAAGCAAGGAGGAAATTTGACCTTCATAAGTTTTCCAGGAGGGTGGTGTTCTGAAACGTTCCAATTAGCAGGAGTCAAATCCTTTGATTTCAATATTGTAATTAAAGATTGACATTCCTGTCATTAGAAGGTTGGAGTTAATTTTTACTGAACTGAGTTTACAATCTTTCTTTCAAAACAATTGTAAAGATAATTTATACTTCCTTATGATGATGCAGGATCCATTGTGTTGTTCTTTTAGGCAGTTACAGAAGTCCGATACTGATTACTCTGGGACCAAAATCTATAGTTAGAGCTCCTCCTCCTACAATGCATTGAAAAAATTATAACTTCCATGAGAGGTGTATATGTTCAGTCAGTGTATTTCCCTTAAGTTGATGTACTTTCAAGGATGACTCAGAAAAAAAATATTGTAAACTAAAATTTTGGCTCTTGCAAGGCAATGCAGCATGAAGTGTAGTTGACAATAATTTAGGTTAAAAGGTTGTAAAGAGCTCATCTAGTCCAATCTTCTGCTTTAAACAGGGCAGACTTCAATATCAGAGCAGGTTTCTCAGGGCCTTGTCCAGTAGACTTTTGAACATCTCCAAGGATGGAGATTCCACATATATTTTAATCTTTTAAATTAGTCTCTTTCACTGGTGTCATCGTGGAAGACCTGTTGTAGCTTGTAATCATTGCATCTTGACCTTTCTCTGTGTGTCTGAGAAGAAAAGGCTGCATCTTCTCTAGAAACTGCTTGTAAGTAGTGGAAGACTGCAATTAATTCCTCCCTTACCTTTCCATATTCCAAGCTAGGTAAAACCATCTTCCTCAGCTGGACTTTGGTTTGCTTCTCATGTACGAGGGCCCAAAAATCTCTGGGTCCTCTAAGGCAAAGGAGTTTTTTTACCCAGCCATTGTCCAGACTTCATTAAAATGTCACAGGTGAGGAACTGAGGACCTGGATGAACCCATGGTATTCCTGTCAACATATTTCTGCAGCTTGTTGAGCTCCTCCTGACTGGGAGGGCTGTCCTCCAATGCACCAACCATTCCTGCCAGCATGGAGCATCTTTACTTCTTCCTCGCTTTCAGTAGTGAAGGACTCATTAGTAGCTGCTGGTTAGATTTTGGCAGCCTTGCAGCAGCACCAGCTAGCCCTCTCAGCACCCTTGAATGCCTTGTGGGCAGGATCACGGGCTCGTGGACATCCAGGTGAAGTAGTCCCTCACTCAGTTGTCAGCTGCCATGAGTAGCTTGTCCTCCCCAGACCTTTGCTACCAGACATGCAGAACTGGGAGGCCAGAAGCAGACCTTGCCAGCAGAGACAAAGGCAAGGAAAGCACCAAGTGCCTCAGACTTCTCTGTGTCCTTTGGCATGAGGTTGTCTTGACAACTTGTTCAGAACCCCTCTCTTCACGCTGTCCTTCATGTTTCTCTACCTTGGCGTTTTGTTGTGTCGCTTCAAAATGCTTTGGACCATCTGGGATGTGGAAGTACTCTTTTTCAGTCAGGGCAATCCATGATGTAGCATTTTATTTATTTATTTTATACTATAAAATTGCATTTGTTTGAGAAATAGTTCTAATAAGGTATGCTTGATTAATGCTAATAACAGTGGTAAATTTTTAGTTTTTTATACCTGCAAAAGTCCAAAATTCTGATGACTGAAAGAAGAAACACTGAACTGGAAATCCACTATAAGAAAACATAAATTAAACAGAAAAGAGATTAAAGAAAACTGAATATTAATGCATGTTCTATCGGCATTTTTCCAGGTAGTACTTTCAGCTAAATACAGGCAAAATTTCTTACTACTTCTGTAGCAACATATTTTTCTGCTTTCCTTTTTGCATCCAGACATTTCTACAAACAAGCTCTTGTTTAAAATAAGTTCTAATTAACTAGTCTTTTCATTAATGATGTACGTTTTGTAGATATTTGTCTTCATCAACCCCTTTCCACAAATGCTTCGTGAAAGAAAAAAACACAGCTATCTTAAAAACAATTTGGATTATATGGCACCATTTTTCATCATGGTGCACTTTCATCCAGTACACTTTGAATGTCACAGTGTTGACTGGATAAGCAAAAAGACTTCACAGATGTAATTTCTAGTCTATGGAAAGGACACAGAAGAATATCCAACTTTGACCTGGGAAAACCTTTCAGTCTTCTGACCTTTCAGTCCCTGGTTAACCTCCCCAGACTGTGTGTCGTGTGCAGACCTGTAGCTAAGTTCATGCATAAATACTTTTCTAGACTCTCAAGCTGCATGAGACTGAGTATATTCTCTTCCAGCAGACCAAGGCTTTTCCTATTTATTATCCAGAAGATGAAACATTCAGACAAAAATAAAATATAACAATATATTTGGCAAAAATCATTGTTCCTTCATTTTGCATTTTCCCCTAAAACCACCCATGGACAGCACCCCTGCTTCTATGCAGTAGTCTGTTGAATTTCAGTCAGTGTGTTAGCATGTGCTTGACCCCTTGTATTTCTCTTGAAGCCTGATAATTTTTGTCTTGGTCTAATATTTGGCTCTGTCTGCTGATGCAAGCTGCTAAATTTAATTTTATTTTTTCTCCTCTTTGAGTAAGGTTTACATAAGGGAGAAACTGTAATCCTTCTGCCACATTTGTAAACTTTTCTACTTTTGATCTTAATGTACATTATCAAAATCACACTAATCTTTTTTCTTTTATTTTTTTCTTTTCCCTTTCATTGTTTCTTTTTTCTAGCAAGTTAATCTAAGAAAATGTGTTTAGTTTCTTTGAACTTCATAGGTGTATAATAGCCATAAAATAGATTACAAAAGAAACTACCTTCTTATGGCATATTTGACCAGAACAGCTCAAGATCAGAAAGTGTTGCAAATGTTTTTATCATATCCTTTCCTCATGATATTTTCAGATTTTGGTTACTCAGAAAAATTAAAATTAAAACTTTCTGATGCTTACCTGAAATAAATCTTGTTCTGGCTGTCCTGACGCTTCAGGGTGACATCAGAGATACTGATGTCTTTGGGTGCTGATTAAGGCTAAATTCCACTTACTTTCCTCATTGCTTTTAATTAATTGTATAGGTCAATTATGATGCATAGCATGTCAGCAGAATATAAAACTGTGTTGGCCTTATGTAAAGGATGGAGCACTGGGTCGAGTGCAATGGCTGTTTCAGATGAAGGAAGCGTGTACTGCAGTTCAAGTTTTGGGCTGTGAAGTTCACAGAATTAACTTTCCTCACTTGCACTGACGGCTGTACTCTGCTCTCCCATGTTGGGAGTAAACTCAGTTATTTAACTGAGCCCTGGTGCAGTCTGTGAGGCCGTAACTTCCATGTTTTCAAACTCCACATAAATAGTTCAGTGACAGTACCGTCCTGTGAATATTCCCAGAGTGCCTTATAGCAATCAAAATAAGGAGGACAAAGTGGATTTACACTTGGAATGTAACATCAAAGGAACAGACTATTAAAAACACGTTCTTCAAGATTTTTCAATTTTCCTAGAGCCATAACCATTTAAAATGTATATTATTTTAGTATTTTAATTTCAGCTTTTATACATTGTACTTAATTTATATACAACTATAATGGTATGTGATACAGTCTCACATGCTGTTCCTGGGCTTGGAACTCAGCTGTCTCTATCTTTGCAGTGTTAGCACAGTGATTTTGGCTTTTGCCAGCTAACACTTTCCCAGGAAATTCTTGGGCATATTTTGGAAGCTAACATAATGAGCAGCTTTTAAGGTTATCCCGGCTTGAAGAGTAAGACCATTTAGTATCATGGAGTGTCCCATTCTTGACTACCTGTTTCCCATTGCCAGGGAATAGTCCCAGGCATTTAGTTTACTAATACAGGCACAGCCTCTTAAGTAGAAGACTCATTAATTTAACTGGATTGGAGCCAGAGTGCTCAGTCATTTGTATAATCAAATTCTAAAAAGAGGTAATAATATCTTAATTTATATTTTATTATTACTGATTGCTCATTAATATGTAATCAATCAATCCTTTGCATTTCTGAGTGAATTTCTACATGAATTTATTGCTCGCTAAGGAGTGCTGCAGGCAGTATTCCATATAAAAGTCCTGACATTGACAGCTGTGAATTCACAACGTGGGTATCTGGTTCAAAACTGTCTTTCAGTTCCACCTGAACTCAATAGGATTTTGAGAAAATCCTGCTAAACTGAGTGGGCAAAAAGGTGGCAGATGGGCTCTGATGTAAATAAATTTATTGCCTAGGGAAATTAGGAATGCATGATTTAATCCATACTTAAATGATGCCAAAACCCCAAACTGTCACTTAAGACTCAAGGACTGATCTGAAGTCATTAGCAAGAGTCCCAAGGCCAACAGAACACTGCCCGTCATCACAAAAAGGATGACAAAAGGACAAAGGACAAAACAGGAAGCTTCTTTTTGCAGCTGATTTTGTTCTGTACAAAAGCCTGACATGCATTGTCTCAAGAATGTTCTTCTGGCCTCTGTCTGTCAAGAAGGACTTGAGAGGTGAAAGATGGGCACCAAAAATGTGAAAAAGAGAAGCTGCCTCATAAGGAGAAACTGGATGGACTGAGACTCTTGCATCTGCACAGAGTAGTCTGAGGAGGTTATAATCAAGATTGCAGAATCACCAGATCCCATCATACCTGAGCTAGGGGGCACTCTCTGGAGCTGCTGAGGACAGATCCAGCAATTCCACCTGCAGATAGTGCCTGTGGTTGTGGGATCTTCCTGTACTGCACCTCCTGCTGCCATCACAGGAAACAAAGTCTTGGGCTAGAAGAACAACTGGTTTGAAGAAGCTTGGTAATATCTTGTTAACATAATTCTAGCATTTTTCATGAGGGCAGTTATTTATCTTTGCTTGCCTCCAAATAGAAACTCCTCCATTCAGGAATGTACCATACTATTTATTTTGAATGCACTTTTAAATCCTTTAAACTCTTCTGCTGTCCTTCTAGATGAGATTTTTTTCCTCACTAGCTTTAGTTTCCTTTGCAAATTTTTCTAACTATTCTGATTCTGATACCTGTCCAACACGAGTGGGATGGATCACTACTGAGAGGTGTTTATTTTTCCATTGCCTGCCTTGAGAGTTTAGATAAATATATTAGACTAAAAACCCTAACTTTAAGATGGCTAATGCTGGGTGAAATTGATTTGCCCCAGCTATATAAAATGCCTCCTGTGATTATGCATTGTTCATTCATATAAGAATATTTGTTTAACATTGTTGGTGACACAGATGGTGGGATCGAGTGCACCCTCAGCATGTCTGCCAACACAACTGAGCCACGTGGCACAGCCAACAAGCTGGAGGGAAGGAATGCCAACCCAGAGGGACCTGGACAGGCTTGAGGTGTGCCTGAGAAATTCAACAAGACCAAGTGCAAGGTCCTGCACCTGGGTTGGGGCAATCCCAAACACAAATACAGACTGGGCAGAGAATGGATTGAGAGGAGCCTGGAGGCAAAGAACTTGGGGGTGTTGGCTTAAGAGAAGGTCAACATGAGCCAGCCGTGTGCCCTTGCAGCTCAGAAATCCAACCACATCCTGGGCTGTACCAACAGCAGTGTGGGCAGCAGGTCAAGGGAAGTGATTCTCCCACTCTGCTCTGCTTTCATGAGAGGTCTGCACCTGGCTCTGGGACCCCCAACATAAAATGGACATGGACCTGCTGGAGCAAGTCCAGAGAATGGCCACACAGATGATAAGAGGGATGGAACAACTCTGGCTTGAAGACAGGCTGAGAGAGTTTGGCTTCAACGTGCAGAAGAGAAGGCTCCAGGGAGACCTTAGAGCATCTTGCAGTAAAGGCGACCTACAAGAAAGCTGGAAAGGGACTGTATATGCCCTTATGAAAGGGCATGTGATAATAGGACAAGGAAGAATGGCTTTAAGCTGGCAGAATGGCTTTAAAGATGGCAGATTTAGATTAGATATAAGGAAGAAATTGTTTACTGTGAGGATGGTGAGACACTGGAACAAGTTTCCCAGAGAAGCTATGGATTCTCCATCCCTCAAAGAGTGTTCAAGGGCATGTTGGATGTGGCCCTGAGTAACCTGGTATAGTGGAAAGCGTCCCTGCCTATGGAAGGGGGTTAGTACTAGATTATCTTTAAGGTTGCTTCCAACTCAGCCCATTTCATGATTCTGTGGTAAGATGTAGCTTTTTGTAGCCACTGTTCCCTCACCAATTGCTGACCTTCATTGGTGTGGATAATTCAGATTTTTCAGTGTAAAGCAGTTCTGTAGCCTGTTGACATGTTTGGAATTTTCTGACTTCCAGTTGCCAATAGTTTTTTAAAGATAAAGTGTCCTGAATGTAGATTACTCCTATAGCATTATTATAGCCTTTAAAAATATCGTTCTCATTCAAGTCAGGCTAGCTATTTGCATTGGGAACGCTGACTGCTGCAAGACTATTGAGGTGCACTGGGGGAAAGGCTTTTTAAACTTCATCTATGTCTTATGTTCTTTTCCTAAGTATCCTCTTCAGATTGCTGTTAAAGATGGCACTAGATTCATGAGGCCTCTGGTGTGGTTTGGCACACTTCTACTTTCCTTGTTAGGTTGGTGTCTGTGATGTCCTCTATGTCAAATCATGATTTTGATTTGATTTGTCTTAAAATCCTTACGTTTGGGAAGAAAACTACTGTTCGCTTCTTTTTAACATGATTCGATTAAATTTGTCTGTGACATGGTGAATTTGCATTTCTGCTATATTTGTCTTTTTGATGCCTTTTTCTTTTTCTGGGTAGTTTTATACCTTCTTGTCTGTTCCAATCTCATCAATCCTGATGAGATTGCCCATACTCTGTGACCCCCATTCATAGTATGGCACAAAGTGAAACCCCTCATTTTTTCACTTGTTTTGCAGCCCACCATTCATCTCTGGAATTTTATTTCTTCACTCGTTTGTGGGCTTGAAAAAGCCACCAAGAAGATAATTTAGAATTTCCTTCTCTTCAGTTCCTTCCCAAATCCTTCAAATCTTCTATAATTGGTTCCAGTGTATGCCACCTTCATCTGAGAGATGACAGATGACTTTCTTCAGTTCTCTGTTCACTCCTTGTGTTTGATTTCCTATTTTTGGTCTATGGAGACTTAATTTCTTTTATTGTTCCCATTTCTTTCCAGCTATCACTTCCTGATTTCATTAAGACTCCTCAGACTGCATTTTTGACAACCATAGGGCCACTAAAAAGGGCTTTACAAAAGGTATTAAAACTTTTGAAACCCTCAAGGCAGATGGGTCTCTCTTGAAACTTTGTGATTTATTCTGCAGAAGAAGCAGAATAAGCAAGCCCCTGGAGTGGAAGCAGGGGTTAGTCACTGTAAGAGAAACCCAAATGCGAACAATTTTTTAATGAGGAAAGGAAATTCAATGTGTGTCTTCATTGCTTGAGATAACATACTTTCCTTTTACTTCTGAGCAGAATACATGGGTTTTACTGCTGTGACTGAGAAGCAGTTCATTTTCTGGGCATTTTCTACAAGAAAGAAAGTGAAATAATTTTATATATTTTATTTTATTTACGCATTAGATTAATGAGTTTATTTAATTTTGGGTGTAGCAGCCCGAAAAGAGAAAGAATTCAAACATCTGATAATCTGTAATGGTAATCCCAATTCATTAATATGGAAAGCAAGAGCCATCATTTTCAGGGCAACTTCATAAACTGATTACAAGATGGTACTTCCAGTAGGAATAGATAAGAGAAAAACATTTTTGCTTTCTGGTGAAAGCCTGTGTCCAGTAGTGTCTGAATTTGATACTTATTAGAAACAAAGGAAAATGATTGATTGTAGGACTTGCCAATAATTAATTAGACCAAGAAACCACACACATTTAGCTTCTCTCAGTTCAGAGGAAATTTTTTCTTTCTGGCTCATGCCATCAAGTGACACATGTTGCTTGAGAGTTCATGGAGTAATAGAGATAACATCTCTTAGCCCAGCAGTGATCAGTTTGTATTCTGAAACTTGTGATTGATTTCACCTTTAAGTTAAAGGTAATGACAAAATGGGTCATAAAATTATCCAGCTTTCAGAAGTACATATGTCTGTCCAGATGCAGTAGCAACAGGGGGCAACAGATCTTCAGTTGTCATAGATCCACAGCTGGGGCTGAGCTATGACAGTTTGCACAAGTCCAGTTGCTGGATCCCTTGGTAGATTTTCCTCCTAACTTGTCTCATTGTTTCCTTGCACCTCTGTAGTTGACCAGTGCATAGCAGATGTTGCTTTCAGCAAAGAAGCAATCTTTCCAACAGTCATACAACTGTCATAAATATTTCCTAAAGCAGTTTTGGGCTTGGATTTCTGCAGGATAGGAGCCTCAGAAGGCATTCATCCCTGTAGTCCCTCCATACCCACTCTCCTTTAATAGTGTGGTAACAGAGGGAAACCTATCTCATATGACAGTATATTGTACAAATAAGTCATTAAGCCCAAAGCCAGCCCTTGGTTACAGTGGCGTCACTGTCTGAGATGAAATGTCAGTTGTGCTTGGATCCTTTAGGTCTTCCCAACTCCATGATAGTTTTAATCTGCTGATCCGTGTTTGAGTGCAACAATCATTTTCAACATAATTCTGTCATGATCAGCTGAAAGAAGTTTGCATAAGCTTTTCCAGTGGTTTTCAGATGACAGCTGTTGACAATTACACCTTCATGCCTTGTTAGTGTCAATTGTTTAGCAAAGATAAAATCACTGTCTAGGTTGCTATATTTAAGTTCTTCACAAGGATTGAGCTAGACCTCTGGAGTTCAATGAATATTTGATACAGCATGGTTTTGCTCATTGTAAAAACTGACATTGCAAACAGTAGAATCTGAATGAATCAGACTACATTGCTACCTTGTGCCTTTCATCCTTCTGTTATGTATAGGAGATATGGGGGACAAAGGACAGAAAGGCAGCATAGGACGGCATGGAAAAATTGGTCCTATTGGTTCAAAAGGTATGTTTAATTCAATTATTTCTACATTTGTGTTTCAGGTGAAAAACGTGTGATCATTTATGTTTGAGAAAAGTTTAGGGACTTGAAAAACGGCTAACAAGTCTCACAGTTTACCTTAGTAGGAATTTTCTCACACTGTAGTCAGCCAGCTCACTGAGATCTCTCAACCAGTTACCTTTTGCTGAGACAGCAAAAGGTATTTAGTACCTTTTATAAGGCAGTAAGGTACCTTATTTAGTACCTTTTATAAGGTATATCTAGTATTAAAGCACTGTGAGTATCCTGGTTTGAGAATAAATAAAGAACTTTGCACTGTCACACAAGTGTGGACAGTTAAAGAAGATGGAAGATGTGTTGTATACTTTGGCAGATTTTTAAGAGCCAGAAGATGTGTTTTCTTATGTTGACTACTCCATAGGCTTCCTATGTGACTTTGGTTAAGTCATTTGGATCAGTGTTTACCTAATCATCTAGGTCTTGATTTGAAATTTAGGTATATCCAGCCGTTTTCCCTCTACGGCATCTGAATTTACTGGCTCTGTGAAGTTTATGAATGCCAAGAGGTGGATATTGGTACATATTATTTGGGTTCAAGTTTCATAGCTTTGGCTGGCCTTTGTTGTGGAATGACTAGAACAGAAAAATCTTTTTTTTTTTTGCTTGGGCATATTTCTACTTTCCACATTTTACTAGAGAAAATGTGAATTTTACTAGAGAAAAAATAGGTAAGTGCTAAATGAACTATTGACAGAAAAAGCAGCATTAACATTATGTTATTTTTCATGTCTTCAGGTGAAAAAGGAGATAATGGTGACATAGGACCACCAGGTCCTAATGGTGACCCAGGTAATCCATAACACACCTTGTTTATGTGAAAGACTTTTCATCACTAAAAATACATCTGTTTACATACTGGGGGAAATGAATTATTTTTTCATTTGTACTGTAATATTTCACTGTGATATTTTCAAATTACTTAAAATCTTTGAAGTTGCAGCAGTTGCTGGACTTGTAGTGCATATGCTAAAACAGTATCTCATACTTTCTCAGAAGAGTAATCTCTCCAGAAACCTAGTGGGAACTGAAGTCAGACTGTCTGTATCATTCATCACCAGGGCAAAGGGAGGTCTCTGCATATCTCACTTTGTCTTCCAGTCAACACAAAGGAGCAGGTTGGATGCTCCTGCCAATCCATGGATTACAGTTATAGGAGCAGGAGATTGTCAAGAACACAGATCACAGAATGAGTCAGGTTGGAAGGAACCACATTGGGTCACCTGGTACTCTGCTCAGGCAGGGTAGTCCCAGAGCACATGGCTCAGGATTGTGTCCAGACAGTTCTTGAATATCTCCAGTGAGGGAGACTTCACAACCCCTCTGGGCAATGTATTCCTGTGCTTGGTTACCCACACAGTAAAGAAGTTCTTCCTCATGTTCGGGAGGAACATCCTGTGCATCAGTTTCTGCCCATTGCCTCCTGTGCTATTGCTTGGCACCACCAAGCAGAGCCTGGCTTGGTCTTCTTGTCACCCCCTCTTCAGATTCTTATATGGAGGTACGTGGATCTTCCAGAGGTATATAAATGTTCCAGAGAAACAGCCTGGCACAGGAAGTGCAAGCCTTGCAAGAGTGGCAGGTTCAGATTTGACTGAATTCATCCCTTCCTGGCAGAGTGCATTGGAGGTGCACAGATTAGATTTCTCATGAGAACATAATTTGTCACTCTAATTCTTGAGCCGGCATGCTGTGCACCTGCCCAGCATGCACAGTTCTGCAGGGCAAGTACCCTGTGCTTTGACTTAGACAACTGAGCAGTGTAATTAGGTAGTCCAATGCAGATTTTAATAATTACATACAGAACTGCAAACTGTAATAAATGCAAATAGTAGTTGATCCTCATTTGAGATGTGTGGCCAGAGATGTAACAATTGTTCTTTTAGTATTCGCATTCAGATTATCTTTGTCAAATAGAGACATATTTGGGTTAATAGATGATTTTCTATTGTCTAATTTTATTGTCAGAAGTACTGTAAATTCTGTACTTTCAACACCACAGAACTGCATTTTGCAGGTAATTATGTGCAATATGTGATTGGAATTTTGGATCTGCTGTGATATGTTCCTTGGGAAGAACTTGCAAACAATGTTTTTTGCTGTGAAAGAAATCTTTGAGAAAACTAAAGAAAATAATTTTACTGAAAATGGGAATTTTTGGAAAATGTTTTTAGTTAAAAAATATTGTGGGTATTAAACTTGCAGAGAGTATCTATCTGTGTTTAGGTTAGGGCTAATTATACAGGATGGAAGATTCGTAGGAAGTGAACTGAGCTGTTCTGCACAGGCTCAGACACCCCTGAGAATCATATAATGGTGCAGGGTAGTGAAGGCTCTAATTTTCTGTCTGTTACTTGCAAGACAGCTTTCTCCAGGGCTGCCACGCTGGGCCTTTTCATAAAATTGTTGAGATAATTGTTGAAATTAGGTAGCTTTTTGATTTGGGTGTACATATATCATTTCACAGGCATCCCTTGTGAGTGCAGTCAGCTAAGGAAGGCTATTGGTGAAATGGATATTCAAGTAGCCCAGCTGACGACAGAACTAAAATTCATAAAAAATGGTAGGTTAATTTCATATAACCGTTTTCCTTTCTTTTTGCCCCACTTTATCGGGTGGAATCGCTCGTAGAGAGTGTCACCGTTCCACGCGTGATTTGTGGAGCTCTTTTGGGGTGTGCAGTGACTGGGTTTATAGAAATGCGAGTGCTCACTTTTCAGCACTGCCCTCCCCCGCAGCTGTCGCCGGCGTGCGCGAGACAGACAATAAGATCTATCTGCTGGTGAAGGAGGAGAAGAGGTACAAGGAAGCCCAGCTGTACTGCCACGGCCGAGGAGGGACGCTGAGCATGCCCAAGGACGAGACTGCCAACAACCTGATCGCCTCGTACATCAACCAAGCGGGGCTCACCAGAGTCTTCATCGGGATTAACGACCTGGAGAAAGAGGGGAATTTCGTCTACTCTGACCGGTCGCCCATGCAGACCTTCAACAAATGGCGCAGCGGCGAGCCCAACAACGCCTACGATGAGGAGGACTGTGTGGAGATGGTGGCGTCTGGAGGCTGGAATGACGTTGCCTGCCACATTACCATGTATTTTGTGTGCGAATTTGACAAAGAAAATGTCTAAGCTGCTCCGCTCTTTCTCTGT
This sequence comes from Leptocoma aspasia, assembly GCA_013399835.1. Lineage (NCBI taxonomy): Eukaryota > Metazoa > Chordata > Aves > Passeriformes > Nectariniidae > Leptocoma > Leptocoma aspasia. The sequence continues at coordinate 1,103,865 of VXAX01001251.1, read as the reverse complement.
TTTAAGGAAAATGTTTAAGACAATTGTACAAGCAACTCCGTGTTTATAGGGTACGATGAAATTTTGCAGGTATGCGGCATCAGAGTTGTACAGCTGTAAATACAGTTTAGGTATTTCAAATATCAGAATTTACCCTTCAGAAGGGAAGAGCAGTAATAAGGCATAGCTTGGTTGGCTTTTTTTTATGTAGGAATATATATCTATTTAGATAAAAATGTGCTTTGGGGTTAAATTTCACCCTTACAACAGTTAACAAATGTGATTACATGACTGTAAGGGAAGGCAGAATTTGGCCTCTAGTTGTTAGAATGGTTAGAGTTAGATCCCTGGTATTCTTTTATCTTAGCAAAATTTGTAGTTATAAATGCTAATTACTTGTAGTGCTACAGGGATATTTTGGCAACGAGACATATTTTTGTATACTCCAGTTAATACGTACAAATATTACTGTAGGTTTTTTGAATGTTACAACTTTTTTTTTTTTTTAAACTGGCCAAAGCAAACCAAAAGGTCATGATTCCTACCAATTTTGTAATATTTCTTTATTAAACTGTTCACAGATGTATGTATTTAAGTAAACTGAATTTTAGTGCTGAGGGAGGACAAAGTGTAGTGAAAGGTGTCCCTGCCCATGGCAGCAGATTGGAACTAAGTAATCTTTAAGGTCTTTTCCAACCCAAACTATTCTATGATTCCATGATTCTATGCTATGAAAATTCTTATAATTTAGTATTTAAAGAGGGTTTCCATCCAGGTGGTGTTTTGGGGTTGGCTAAACGTAAAAGTAACAATGCGATTTTCTGCATTCCTTAGTTGAAAATGATTCAGTGCCTGAAGTATTTCAGACCCCAAATAATTCCCTAAGTAATCATCTCACATTTTTTTAAGATAATCTTGGTGCATCTTGTTACAAAACAAGCAAAAATACCAGCCCTCCACAATTTAAGGCAGACTTCATATATATGCAATTAAGCTCATGAAAACACAATAGCAATCAGTTCCTTTTAGTAAGAAAACAGCTTACATGTTTACACAGATTGTTAAAATAATCCCCTGAAAATCAGAAAAGTTTCTGAAATTTTCCTATGTATATAGCAGTAATAAATAACTTTGCAGAAATAATTTGTGTACCAAATTTACAATTGCATGTGATGGAAAGTGTGATGCATATAAAAAAAAAAAACAAACCAGCATAATTTCACAAAAGAAATGATGAATTATTGTAAATCTTCCCAGGAGCCAGTTGCATGCCACCTCATCTCACTGTTAGGCATAGAAAAATAAAAAAAATTGCAAAATCTCTAACTGTGTTTCTTTAGGAATACCTTGCACAGTGTTTTAAGATGATTTCTAAGGATAAATGATCCTTGCATAACATTCTGGTCAAAATGCATATCTGATCATTATGGTGATTGGCGTATACGATATCCACAGTGGATATGGCATGAGGTCCCAGAGATTTCCTTACAACAAGGACACCAACTCACATCAACTCTGCTGTGCTGTGGCATGCAAGCAACCAATGACCATACAATGCTGTTCATATCCACAGACTCTGACATTACTTGATTTATATACCTAAGAGAACAAGCTGTTTTGTTTTATATATTTACTCTGTAAATCTCACTCATATATATATATTTTTTTTTTTTGCTATTAATTTTGAAGATCACTAGCAGTACTATAGTATCCTATAGTATTTGATTATCAGCCCAGCTCCAGAGATATCACTCAATATGAATGAGTCCTTTGATTGCTTTATTTTCTTTTAATAAAGATAGGTATGATACCTGTGTGTTAGTCATTCTTCCAACTGCATATTGAAATCTATTAAATAATGTGAATCTCTTTGTACACTAATATTCAAAGACTCTATAGAATTTGCAGGGAGCTAACAATTCCAGTAGAGCAATTTGTTTAGAGTAGTGCCTTTTGAATATCATGATTGTTTCCCCACTGCTGTAGAAATCCTTAGAAACCATTTAAATCTCCAACGTACTTTTGTCAAATCACTGTTGCTATATTAAAACAGTCCAAACCTGAGATACAGTTAAAGTTCCCTCATTATGTGTGCTGAAGTTGCTGTTTTTCACCTAGGTTTTGAAAGTTTCTGTTGTATTGTTCAATTTCCTCAGCAAGATGAAAAGAGGCCTTTTAGGGAGATGGGAAGGTTTTTGAGATGCCAAATGCTCCTCTCTTAGCTGAAGTCACACCACATTTTAAAGATTTCTTTGATATGTGTAGCATTTAAACAGTCTCAATTTCTATTAAAATTTAGGATGAAAAGTAAAAGCAACGGAAAAAACCATTTATTTTTCCTAGTTTTCATGTTCGTTGGGATATTTTTTTTGCAATTCTTGATATGCGAGGTAGAAACTAAATTAGTTTCATTGTCAGATACCCGAACACTTGCTGCAGCAGCCTTTATTTCACCGTTTGGGCAAAGGGAGCAAGGCTAGTGTGTAAGGTCTGTAGCTGTCCTGCAAGGGGCAACAACAGCACATCTGATATTTACCCCTCTGAGGAACTGGGTGGGAAATGATGGAGGCATTGGAAATGAATGAGCCCGTCATAATTTCTTTCACCCTCTAGTTGCTGATGCCTGTAGGTAGACCTTTGCTGGAGGCAGAAATCAATATTGCATGTAGTGCTCCGCCTGCATGAAGCCTGCTGACATGCTTGGTAGGGTTTCCACTATTCTCCCTGGAATTGGAGCTATTGTTTTTTTAAAAATTAAATGAGTGATAAGTTAATTTTACTTGGGGTGTTTTCCATGTGCATTAACACTTGCAATTGTAATATAATTACTCATTTTGTGTAGCTCTGCAGAAGCCTTTGGAACATGTCTGTCTGGCAAGCACAGGTGTTTCTCAGACTATTCTTATATGCTCTATTTTTCATGGATAATTTTTCCTCATAAATATATCCCCATAGCCCTTATTTACTTTATTCTTGAATAAAGGGCATTCTATGGCATTTTATAAAGGCAACAATAGCAGTTGCTTTTTTTTAAGGTAGTCACCCATTCGTGTTTTTGAATAACTTCTTCACATAAAATGTGGATTTCATTCAACTGTGCTCTGCACCTTTAGCTGCTAAGGCTGCGTGTTGCAGTGTCGATGTCAGGGCAGGCGTGCACCGCCCTTCTAGGAGGGGGCTTGGTGAAGATAAAGCATTTAACTGGCTGAATCCAAGGGGAGCTCCACTGCCTGTGAGAGCTCTGACTCGCTGTGGACATCTTGGGAGAGCACTGGATCATGTCTGATCCTGGTCACCATCCAGATTTGCCACTCAACCTGACTGCTTGGCGGAAAGTGTTGCTCCCACTTGCCTTGTTATCCTGCTCAGCTCCTGGCTCACCATCCCTCGTGAACCAGCTGCTCCTCACTGTGCTCTGACAGCTGACATAATTATCCCTGGAAACATGGGTTTGTTAGAGGTTTGTTAGCAGCAGAACTTCTCCCTGACTGTGAGTTTTAAGCATTCTTATATCACAGAGAAGAACTGTAAAAAAATTAATATTCATATGTGGGATATAGAGCATCCTTATTCATGTAAGTAAAGTGGAGTGCTTCATTTTTCATAGCTCAGGAAATGCCAATTCAAATATGCTTTGCAAAATAGCGGTTCATTGGACCTTTTTTTGTTACAGTTCTTGAGGAAAAGTGAAAGAAGATGATATTAAAATAATTTTAATTGTAAAATATTATGAAGGTTCACAACGGAGGAAGACTTTTGAAGTAGATATTTTTCAAGATGTTTACTTTTTGAATTTTTCAGAATTTAATTTCCAAGTTCTAAAGCTTTATTTTGACCCATAAAGGGATTTGATTTTTATAATATTGTTAATATGTTTTACACCATGTCAGTAACAGTGATCCACATAATGTTTGAAATATTTTACTGTATTCTTTAGGTCTTGATTTCCAATGGGAACAAGTTATCTTTTTGAGACTTCTGTTTGACATGCTGAAAGACTGTGACACTGGAATTATTTTTCCCTTCTGGGCCTGCTACAGCACAATAAATGCTTAGAGTACAAAACAATAGATAGTTCAACCGACATTACATAGAAGATATTCTTACTGACTATGAAAATTATTCATTTAAGTATTATGCCATATAACTAGTAGTTTATGCACTATTCCAAATGTCCAAACCAATCATTAGTTAAGATAAATACAAGCCTTTTGCAAATCTTACAAATATACTTTCATCCTGAATTAAAACAAAAATTTGTCAAAGTAACCAAAGTAAAGCAGAAATTCAGGGTTTCCCCATGGTCTATATCTAGATCTAGTTTTTGTGGAAAACTCAGTGACTTGTGATTGGTCATGGCTGAATCAAATCCTCGAGTAGAGAATTAACCAACAATGCAACGATGTGTGACTTTACCTTTTGCACTTTCTGAACTGCATCCCCTTAGCCTTTGTTGGTCCAAGGGCCAATGTCTTTTTACTGGAGATTCTGGTTTTCAACTTTTTTGCCTCGCCTGTGGTGCCAACACGTTCATCACTCTACATGTCTGCCACAGATTATGGACGAAGAGATGGGATTTTTTCCACTGTGGGGACGTGGAAGTGCTTGCAAAACTGGCTCTGATGGGAAAGGTATTGTGCAAAACTGGAGCTGGCCACTCACCCCTTCCTTGGGGTGCACATTCTTGGCCAGGGAGAGCCAGACCAGCCTACCAAGAGAAAAACTGACCTGGTTATTGTGGGTAAAAAGAAACCAGAGTTTTAAGATTTACCTAGGGAAAAAAATGTGCAGTGAATGGTTTTGACTATTTACTTTACAGAGTAGCTGTGAGAAATAACAGTTTGGTTTTAATTTTAGTGTAATAGGAGAGTACAAACTAAGTGAAATGGGAGAGAAAGGGTTTGTGGAGAGGACGCAGTTGTGTGCTCAAGATGTTTTTCCAGAGGCAAGTCTCCTCCTAGCCCAGAGCTTTTCTATTGGATGAGGAGGGAATCCTCTCAAGAGGGAGAGCACAAAATGGAAAAGGTGGAAGAAGCAGCAAGTGGATGTGCAGAACTGGCAGTGAGTGGGATGTCCATGAGGCGGAATGTAAATGTTACCTCCAGCCATTCTCCTGCTTCCTGCTAGGGAAATGTAATTATCTTGCCCTTTCCGTCAAAATGTCTCACTATAGCTCTGCATGGGTAACTCACAAAAATAGTGTGAGGTGACCAATTTAGCGTAATATCTGTGCGTAAATAAAGCCCAGTTTGGGTCTATGGACAAATAATAGCATCCACCACACTCTGGGTATATTAATGCATGAAATCACAGGGGATATAATTAAGCACTGCTATTCAAAGGCTAGCTATGTAGTATTGATGAGCTTCTGGATATTCTTTACATATGAAAGTGTGAATGCTGCCAGGAATTCAGCAGCAGAAGGTCTGGCATGCTGCTGAACAATACAGGTGTTACCATACTATCATCTAGTGGCAGTAAGAGTAAAAATGAAGGAGCTGAGTGGTATTTTGCTTCTGCTTGTATCAGTTGCCATCCTGTAATCACTGATGCTGTACTAAACTTTCCATTTCTGAAGTCTTTAGTCAGCTTTCTTTTTTTTTTTTTCTTTGTGAAAAGATTATTTTGAATTATTACAGAGAGACGTGCACTGATTTTAAGTCCAATTCTCAGGTGAGTTTTGACTAAGAGGTGAGAAGCGTGCCCAAATGAGCTCAATTATCATGCCTTGGAGTGAAGAAAAAGAAAACAAGTCAAGCTGTGCTCTGCAGGCCAGCATCTAAATTGCAGGTGCAGATCTTCACCTGGCATCAATCAACTCCAGTGAAGCTAAATTGATTTATACCTGCTGAGGATTTGAGACAGTATTGTCATCAATTCTAGAACTATGCTTATTTTGGAAAGAAAGAGAGAGAAGCATTTTTATATTTATAATTTATTCTGAGCTCTTTATATGTTATTCAGAGTCTGAGACACTGTAATGGGTGCATCTCCCATGAAGATTTCTGGGTAATAATCAGTTTTGAGACAAATATTAAATGTAAAATAATTGATGTAGGTCTATGATGTGGAACTTTATCTTTGCAAGTACACAAGGGGTATGATGTAGAACACAAAAGAAGCAGTAAAAGCATTCAACACAAAGAATGAGTCCTTTATCATTTTATATTCTTCTGTGAAAATGAAACCTTTGCTTTTTGCCATGTTCAACGTTTATCCATAGGAGAAGACAGGGTGCCATCTAGTGAAGAAAAGATTTGTTGCATATCTAAAGAAGCACAAATCCAACTTTATTCCTGCTTTATTCTTTAGTATGAAATGAATGATATGGTCATTCTGCAAGAGGGAAAGTGCTCAATATGTTAAGTCCACTGTGTTTGTAAAACACGTAAATAAAAAGGTATAAAGGTAAAAAGGTATAAAAATGCAAAATACTAATTTCCTGATTACAAAATGCCCTGTACATATACATGTCAGCTTATTTTACTTAATGCAGCTCCCTGCTTCTTCCCCAGCATTACTACCCTTCTGTTCTACATAAATAAAGCTAATATGTGACGTATTAGGCAAAGTTCAATACCTTTTCCAAATATCCCCAGCTGGGTTAGCAGAAAACTTACAGTTGGCCTTGATTCAGGGAATTTCTTGTCTATCCTGATTTTTGTCTACAGCTTCTGAAAATGGAAGATAAATGCTGTATCCCTTAAACTTGCATTGCAAAAGTATAAATGCATTACAGCTGATGTGTTGACCCCATGCTCAACACTTAGCGGTTACATGTCTCAAAAAATTTTTCTTTGAGACTACTGTCCTGGTTCACACAGTGCCCCAGTTTCCTTCTTAAAGCTTATCTTCCTTTTGCATCTGGTCAGACCCAAAGTGAAGTTAATTATGTGTGTTGATTATATGTTCCATACTGTAGTTTCTTGGGAATTGATTTGCCTGTGCAGTTGTTTCGAATCATAAGCAACTAAAAAAGGATTCTTTGAAAATATGCTTTAAATTGTTAACAAAGGCAAATCTCCTTTCAGTTTAGACATTTTTTGATTTATAATAAATAGAATATCCACAAATCTAACCCATGAGACAAATCTGCTTTATTATTTCAAGTTAAACTGAAATGGGCTGGTTTCTAACAGATGAGAAGTCAGTGGCCATTGACCTTTAAGCTCAGGTAAAGCAGGGCCTGAGTTTGCTGACCTCAGGCTGTACTGTGGAATGTCCCCTATCAGCTGACACCAGAGACACCTGGTCTGAGGCTTTGTGGCCAGTTTTGCACAGGCCCAAATCTCTGGTTTTAGTGTCACTTGCAGATCATTATCAAGAAGTGCCTGCCTCAGGTGCTGGCTGCTCCTTTCACCAGCTGCATTAACCTGCTCTTTGAAGAACAGAGCTAATGTGATTGCATGGTAAATTTCCTTAAAATAACTTTTGACCCTTTTAGCCATTGTCAACCAGGTGTGACATATGGTCTCTGGGATTTGCAGCTTTTAAACACTTTCTGTAAAATGGTGAATGGGTACTAAACAAAGATTTTCCTCCTCAGGAGATGGCTGCAGTGGGAGCTCATCTATTGTTAAACACCAAAGAGCCATCTTGGAAACAGACTATACAAAATCCCTAACCACAGGAAAAGACTTGATGAGAAAGTGTCCTTTCTAGGCACTGAAGACTTGAACTAATATTGATGGATACGATAGGAAACCAGCCTTTCTGCTGGATTGCCCACCAAACAACTCACCTGCTCTGTGACATCCAGCTGATGTTATGCTGGGTGCAGGGAAAAGGGACCATTAGATCACCTCTCACCCTAAAAGAGAACATTTTCCATCCATGTAATTTTGAATCAGCTTTGCTGTGATTTGAGTGCAAATTATATTTGATCATATTTTTATTTAATCCCACACTGATCCTATGCCTTTCCCCTCCTTTGTCAAGATCACTAACCAGGGATAAGGAAAGCATTTTCAAAACCACTCAGCATTGTCCTGGCTCTCCTGGGAGCAAGAAGGGGAAAGACAGAGCTGGGCAATAGAGTCCTGTGCATCCCACTTTTTCTGCTGGATGAGCTCTGCATGCCTTGTGTTTGCATTTATACAATGTATAATGCCTTTTCCCAATGGCTGTATTTTGCTTCCCTTACTCTTTACTTGTTTATGCAGAGATGGGATATAGGAAGGAAAAAAGGCCTTTTTGGCTGTTTAAACAAGCAATGTATACCTGTGACTGGAGACTACATACAAGAATTTGAATTCACAGAAATCCATTTTTAATAGTGAGCAGGCAGGGAAAAATCATTTGTCATAAGATTACAGAGGGGAATATTTAAACCTGTTATGAAATTTTAAAGGTCTTAAGGAATATGATAATGATTATGCAGACTAGGTTTATTGCTAGGTATGTAGTTAAAATGAAAAGAAATCAAAAAAACCCCACAGTGGAAATCAATATTAACTAAGGTATTATGTATGAAATTAGCCTTGAAAATAAGAAAGTAATATTACATGTTAAAAAGGATTAAAGGGAAACAGACGTGGAGCATAATTAACTGGGCTGTTCCTTACTGTTAAGGGTTTTGGTGAGCCTGTTTTACCTCTAATTGCCCTGAAGTGTTCTTTTTTTTTTAAATGTGTCTTCAAACTGGGTACTGTTTTTTGGCTTATTCTTACAGCTTGCTTTGCATGATATCTATCCCTGCTTCATTACCAATCTTGTGATGGAGGATGTTTACCTGCTGTGACAGAGTAGGGTGTGTGGGGTTTATGTCCTGGGAGCAGCACTGCAGTGGGCAGCCTGACCTGCTAGTTTGCTTAACTGAGGTCAAATATTGCATCCCTTGGGGAGAAGCCAGTGGATAAATTTGCTGGATATCTTGGATGTCCTAGGGTGCCTAGGGCATTAGGTACCTCTGTATGAGGCAGCTGAACTGAGTCATGATGATCAGTTCAACCTTCTGGGTTTGGCAGAACCCTTGGCTGAGGTCTGGTGGTTGGGAGCTGTCTCCTCCAGTTTTAAACATTAGCACTGTTGGTATATGCATCTGAGCTAGTCACACTGTCTCTCTAATCTGTGGGGAGAAATAAGTTCATTCAGGATATGATTCATCTGTCTTATTTTAGATGTCTAAATTGGGATAGGAAAGTTCCTTGTTCTGACTCTTCATTTCTTTCATTTGCCCTGAGGTGCGACCAAGGTGACAAGCTAAAATGCAGACATTTCTGACTGACCAGATTAATCCTACCCATCAAATCTCAGGAGCTTCCATCACAAAATCCCCCTTATGTGGAGCTGCCACTCGAATGTTTCTTTTGCTGGTCAGTGGTGCTTCTCATGTAAGGTTATGAGGAGAGGTTGTAAAAGGTTTTGAAGGAGTTGTGGCATCCACTAGAAGAGCGTGACCTGTGGCAGGTGACTTTTTGTCACGTGGTGGATCTGGATGTCTCTTTTATCATGCAGCCCAGTGTGGTACAGACTCATGAGTCACACTCAGGAAAAAAATCAATGCTCTGCCTGCAGAAAATGACTCTCTTTTCTTCCTTTCTCAAACTGGAAGTTATGATCACTGTGTGAGGGGAAAGCTGAATTTGTCCTTACTTCTCTTTCTTGCATGAGAGTGTGAGACAATAATGGTTGCCTGGCATTGTTTCTTTCTTCCCTGCAAACTGTGATGTTTGCCTTTCCTTGTCTGTGCTGCAAAGCAATAAATAGCACCTCCAGGAGAGACAATGGACACCAGAAAGAAGAAACCACGGGCACAGACATGGCAGAGACCTTTTCAGTGACTTCCATGCACAGATGCTCTCGCTTGACTAGTTTCAGTAGAAAAACTCAAGAGAGAAGCACGGTGTATGTGCGTTCCATAGCCCAGATGGGAACTTGCCATATTGAATGTTTAAGAAAGATTACTGATTTCCTGCTTGTAAATGTAAAGTCAAACAATTGTTTCTGATCTGGGGAACAGTATTTGAATCTCCTACGTCATACACTGTGTGTGGTATCTCTGCCCTTTTAAGGGTGTGTTGGGGTAAAATGCCATTGTGGAAGACTGTGACACATCCTGTGGCCCTGTCACAGCAGTCAGTGCTGATCAGCAGAGAGGGGGCCAGGCCTGCAAATCCAGCAACATCACTGGGGTGCACAACTGGATTGTAACTACTGAGAGGACAAATGTCTGGTGATGCATAATGAAAATGCTTTACTGAGGTGCTGGTATTATATAGACAACATATTTCTTTTTAATTTGACGGAATAAGCTTTTGTATGCTGTGATGACATAGGAAAGGCTGAAAGATTCACTCTCCCAAGGTTAATTGCCATCAGATCTTTGATGCAATTAATTTTAACAGGGGAAGAGAATCACAGGTCAGAAGAGAGAAAGGGCAGGTTAAAAACTATTTAGATGAATTAGAAATGTTCTAGTCAGCAGGGTCAGGTGAAATGTGGTTGAAGGTTGCCAAAGCAGTTGCTGAACTATTAGTGATTGTCTTCAGATGCTTGTGGAGGACCAAGAGGTCTCATAGCCCTAGAGAAGCCACCTCCTCCTTTATTTAAAGTAAAAGAAATACAAAGTAACTCATCAGGCAGATAAACTTGATTACCAGAGAAAATGTCTAAACAAATGAGTGAAAGCACCAAGTGGATCATAAAGTGGTGGAAATAAATTGTGGATTTGTCAAGAACAAATCACGTTGAATCCTCCTTTATATATTTGGCTTCTTTGCTGATCTGATAGATGCAGAAAAACAGTAAGATGTTGTATTCTTGATGCTCACATGTCAAAAGGGGTATAGCTTTGATTCATTGCTATAAAGTGAGTGCATTGCTTAAAAATACCTGCAAAGAAACATTATCAGCGCTTTGGAGTAAAAGCGAGAGGACGTTTGAAGTTAGAGTTCTGTGAGGTTTATCCTGAACACTATTCTACTCAGTATTCATGTTGCTGTTTTCAATGACATAATGAAAGAGTAAGGAGGGCTTCAAGAGCTGTGAGAGACAGTATCGTGTTTAAAATTGATTTTTACTGTATGGAAAACTGCCAGGTATCAACGAATGAAATGCAATAACAGAAAGGGAAAAGTATTGTACGTAAGAAAAAGTGACCAGATGCCCCCAGAACATGTGAAAGACAAAAGAGGCTTGGAGGTTTAGGGTTAATGTCAGTGCTAAATTGCAAAAGATATAGAGGTTTTCTTTGTTTATCAAGATATTTTAGTCTGGGACATACTCATAAAGGACATGGAAGGGAGTTAATTTCTTTTCCGTTGTATAGTTGGAGTCTCAGCTGGAATAATGGGCTCACTTCTGAGCAGTGCATACAGACAAAGTGTGGGGAATCCAAAGGTGAAACAATAAAACTGATGAACAGCTGGCAAATATGACCTGTGAAATAAGCTCCATTTGATCTAGAGAAGACTTAAGTAAGGAAGTGTATGATGCAAGTGTGTGATGATGAAGAGTAAAGACCCCTTATAATGATGATAAGTGATTATTTCCAATGTCTGCTCACGATGTGGCATGAAAAAATAAGTTAATTGTGAAGCCAACAGGATTTGATTTGGATATTAGAAAAAATCTAACAAAAGGGACTCTTAAGCTCTAAAACAGATTTTATAGTGAATCAGTGCTATCTATCTATTATTGTTATTATTACTATCATACTTCTGTGTTCTTCATGGAAATATTTTATTTGTTATTTGCAAAAAATTCTTCTTCCCTTATTTTAAAGGCAAGATAAGCTGAATCTGGTTCCTTCCAGGCCCGTGTGTCCAGTGCCACAACGCTATGACTTCTTTACTGACAGTGTAGTGTGACAATACTTGATAATGAGTGCAAAGCAGAACTGTGCAAAAAAGGATTGTGTGCCTTCTCAGCCAGCTGCATGCTGATCTGGCTGACTACCTGTGCCTGCCTAGCATCCAGGATGCACAATTATGTTGACTTCCAGTAGCTGTGAGGAATTTGTTGATTTTCCTATCCCAACCCCTTGCAGTTCTTATTTGTAGCTCAGGCTCCTTTGGGCCAGCTTAACACCAAGGGCAAATCAAGTAATAAGAGGCTGAGCTCCTGTGGCTGATGTTGTGCTGTGCTCCTGGGATGGTGCAACGTCGTCCAAAGGCAGCCAGGAGAATGTGCCCCACATGAAATCTTGCCATAAGCATGTTAGGCTAACTTCTGCAATGCTGAAATATTATTAAACATATGTCTTTACACTGCAAAAAGAATTATACCCACACACATAAAATATCACTTCAAAATAAGGAAATATAAACAGTTAATGTTTGTCATTTTAGAATCAGGTATAAGTCCAGGGATTGTTTGCTTCTCAGAGGTATAGCTTCACTTTGGGATCTCTGTAATATTTTCTAGACTTTGATTTCCCAACAGACAGCTTCTAGCAGATACTAGAGTGGCAACAGGCATAAAGCAATTATTATTTTAAGGTTTCTAAGTAATACTTTTGAGAGGCTAAATTGCATTTCATAGAAATACAAGGGTAGTTCTATTGGAATTAGTTGTTCAACTTAAGTATTTGTTTTCTAAAGTAATGTCAAAGAACCCTTGTAAATGTTTCAAGTAGAGCTTCACAACATTTACTTTTGCTGAGGATTTTGGTACTTGTATGGCAAGAGCCCATGAAAAGTTGGTCCTTTCCATACTGTGGGTGCTTCTCAGAAATCCACAGACCTCTACTGTAACTCATCCCTCTTCCTGCTCTATTCAGATGTTGCTTCCCTGTTCCAAGACTATACGACCCTATGACTTCTTCTTCCTCTGCCATTGCCCTCCTCCTTTTCCCACACTACCATATGTCCTCCTGCTCAGGAGGTAAGTGATGGATGGCATCAGCTGTTGGACTCAGCCAAAAGAAGAGTCAGAGTTAATACAGACTATGTTTTTCTTAGAAGGCTTCTCTGGGCTTCCCAATCTCCACATGGGTTGCCCTGTGCTCATCACTTCAGTTTATGTTCTACAAAATGGTCTCCTGGCAACTGATGATAAAAACATTGAAAGTAAATCTCTGAAGTCTCTGATTGAAAAAATATCACAGCATTTCCCTACATCTATTGCTTGCATCTCTGAGCAGGCAATGTCCTACACCAGCACAAAAACCTTTCCAAGGATAAACCTGGGCCATCTGCTGTGCAGGCCATGCATCAAGACCCCCTTTTGCCCTGTGGTTCTAAAACAGTCCTTCCTATCTGGTCAAGTGGGAATCTGGGAATCACTCTTACTAGTAAAAATTATGATTGTGGTAAAGTATATATTTTTTATAATATATACTCTGCAATAAAAACATAATTATTTGTCAGCCTTATATACTTGTATACTTATATACTTGAAGGAAATACCATTTTTAAAAACCTAAATTCTACAATTCCTTGTCACCTAATACATGCCTCTTATGTTTTCCAGTAGCGTGTACTGTAAAACACGTAAATAGTAAAGCAGTATCTTGAGTAGATGTGTAAGTGCTTTCTTTGAACAATTCCAACAACTAATTCCAGTCATATCAGCTTTTTTGGCTGCTGAAAGGGCAGAGAAAAAGATGCAGACATGTGAAACAAGTGACCTTTTATAGCCTGATCTTCACAAAGCAGAAAAACTCAGTATTTATCTGACTTCCTATATGTAAAAGAAGATAAAGAAGAAGAAAAAAAGTAAGCTTCTGTTTCTAGGTCAAGATCAAAAAGCGTTTTATAGACCGTAAAAATTAAAGTTCTCAACATCCCTGTGAATTAGGTAATGATCTAATTTTCAATGTGGGAGAAACTAAGGCACAAAGCAATTGTCAGATTTATTGACCTTATCATTGCGATCCTGTGATAAAAATCAGAATAAAGTCTGAAAATCTTCAGCATAGTCTTTTGCTTTAATTAAAGCTGTTTCCTAAAATAAGTGGTTCTCAGCAATTTTAGTAGATGTCCATGTTGAAATTCTGCTAATATAACTCATTGAATTTTATATTGAATATTTTAAAGCTTGGAAATTAGGTTCTTGTCTTCTGAGGATGGTCACGAACAGCCTTCAGCAGCGCTCATAAAAAGAAAGTTAATTTTTGTTTGGCAAAACACTCTCCTCCTTGTACTTTACCATAAACTATAGGTCACTAGCATAATCCCCCTCTTTTTATGTGCATTTGAAGTAAATGGAATTATGTACTATAAGAGAGAGATTGTTAATGAAAAGATGAAAAAATATCCTGCTGAATTGCTTTGTATATGAAATCTCATGCTTATACCCATGAAAGAAGAGAGGCTTTATTCTTTCTTTAAAATTATTTGTAATTAAAAGTTTGTTTTTATGGTGCATTACTGAATCATTAAAAATCAAAAGGGGGACAAATCAAAGTAGCTGGTAGAGAAGTAGCAGGTGGCTGCTGTTATTGGCAGATGTGTATCTCGGAACTGAACTCTTTGCAAATGTCATGTGAAATAACTGAATTTATTAGAAGTAGGAATTGCACACACAGAAGCTGATGACCCTGAGAAAATATGCAGGCAGCTGTGGGGCTGCAGGCTAGAAACTGCCCTTCCTATCTGTATTCAAAACTTGTGAAAACACTCTAACAGATTTAGCTGCAGCACTTTCAAATGCTGCTCCTCCTGCCTGCCCTGTTTTTACAATAGAGCTTGCCCCTACTGAGCAGAAGGGGCAATATGGGACAGGTTGTGCCCACTCCTGGCCACACCTTGCATGTTGGCACAGTTCTCTCTTCACAGTGGATGGGGTTAAAACACTGAAATGGGGTGACTGAAGCGAGGTACAAATCCAGTTCTTACTGCTGGGATAATGACAGCAGTTTGTGTCAGAAAGGGGGCAGGAGCTTGACTAGTTATGTCCTTACCAGCAGGACACAAGAAAAGCCCTGCTCCTGCAGTGGCCCCATTTCACAGGCTACCTGCCAGGCTGCTTCTGCAATGATAGGTGTGCCTGTGCTGCACTGCCCTGAATTGCAGAGGAGGTTGGTCTGACTTCTGGAGGTTACCTGCTCAAAGCATGGCTAGCTTCACACATGGCATGTGCACTGGCAGATGTTAATATTTAATCTGTAGACTAATTTAATGGGGCTTTTATTTTTTATGTGATCTTCAGGACTAGTCCACTTTTAAAGAGTAGGAACACAGGGCATAAAAATGTGATTTTTTTTCAAGTAAGAAGTGAGTGGTCATAAACGAAAGCTAATGTGTAGGTGCTTTTTGTTTGTTTGTTTTACTTACAAGTTTTCACAAAGTATTAAATTTCTGTTTTCTTTCTTTTTTTCTTGATAAATATTGCTTATTTCAGGTGAGATTTTTTGCTCCATCAGAAGAGCTATTAAAGGTATAGTACACCGATGCTCAGTTTGCCCAAGAGTAGAAAGTTTGCATATTATTGCAAAAAAAATGTAGGGTGGGTGAGACAAGAAGTAATCATGATGTGCACAAACAAAGCTGTAGTTCACATGTCTAGTTTCATGTTGGTATTACACAGAAATTTTCAACTCTACAATTAATGTTAGGATTTTTTACGCATGTTCTTTTACCTCATATTTGTCATTCTTGGATCTCAGCTTTCCAGGTGAGGAGGGTTGAACTTCTCTATAAGCAGAGGTAAGATAAGATGCCAACCTCTCCTGAAGATTATGTGTGGTCCTGGAGTTCCAGTGCAAGCTTGAAACCTCTGGTTGTCATCCAACATGGCAAGAAAATAAAGTTCCCCCCAAAAAATTGAACCATTAAGTACATAAAGGATGAATGATTCTAGAAGGTGGATCAATAAGATTCAAAAATTATGAGCAATGTGACAATCAAGATTTTGAAATTGTAGATGGAGTGAGAATTTTTGAGCTTTAAACTTATATTCCTCAACTGCTCACTTCAACTGTGAAATGAAGCAGAATGTAGTGAGCAAACTTCAGTAGAGGATGTGCTAATTATTTGAACCATATTTGTGTTCTTGCTCCAGCACCTCCTTTCATTTTTGATAATGATTCAGCAGCATTCTTATTCTTTGGACAAGAAAAACAGGTAAGTGTATTTTGGAATATCTCCAAACCTTTGAGAATTGCAAGGTGAAAATGAGAGAAACAATGACATTTCACAATTTCAATCAAGATCAAAACTAACCTCCAGTTGGCCAGATAACTGGCAGGGTCTTGCAAAACCTTTTTTTTTTTTCAGTTTAAAACCAAATCCAACACAAGGACAAAATTTCAGGAGCACAATTAGTATGAGGCATAATTTATAGAAGACAAGAAAGGTAAAATTAAAATGAATTTTTCTATATTTTTGTCCATCTTGTAAAAGAGCATCTGTGAAGCAGTATTGCCAGTAAGATGAAGAGCTGAGAAAGGAAGCTACGGGGAATGTCCAGAGAGCCGAGTTATCAAAGAACTTGTTACCCGTGTAGCTCAGAGAGCTTGGGAAGCTGCTGAGATAGGATGTTTGGTGTTGTCTGTGGCATGTGGAGCCAGCTGGCTGCAGAGTAGGGCAGTAGCTCCAGAGAGTCCATCTTTGTTGTATTATCTTGATTTCCAGCTGTCCAGGGCATTGCTAAACCACATGAGCTCCTTTACGAGATTGGATGGTGGCTGAGAACCCTGCCAACCAGACTGCTTATAAAAACCCCACAGAGCTCAAGAGATTAAGCAGCCAGGAGCTGGCTGGAAAAAGGACTTTAGTAGCCAAGCACCCAGGAGATGGGCAGTGGGCAGAGTGGCCACAAATGAGTAGATTTTCCTCAGGGATTGCAGCTGAATTGGCATAGCCCTGCAGAATGCTTTGATCCTGTCAAATCCATTATTTTCTGGTGACTGTGGGGAAATTTCTGAAAAGTTCCAAATCTAAAAAAAATACCAAGTAAAAATCTTCACATATATGTTATTTTTCACATCATGCAATGATGAGAAGTATAAGCAGAAATTTTTTTGGTCCACTGAAAATGCAGACCTTCAGCTTTTATACACTCTCCTGTTTAACTGTTAGGTAAAATTAATGTGTTGGGCTGTGAAGAGTTTTGTGTATATCTGAGTACTTGTTGTGGTGACACAAGCCTATTCTAAAATTGTCCTTACGGCCAGGAAATACTAATTTTTTCCTACTTTGCACAGAAATACCTTAACTTAATTTAAAAGAAAGATTTCCTGAGCTTGACAGTGGCCATAGTGGTTATCTCAAAATACAGGTGTATTAAGACTGAAGATCTGCAACTGAATAATTTCATTACCCAAATTTAGATTTTTGTGTGAATGTTCAAAATTATCATTTTAATAAAATAAACTGGTCCAAAAATCCAGATAAAACCAACCAAATCTTCAACTTCTTTCCTTATCAGATCAGGATCCCCATGAATACATTTCTCTTTTTTTTAAATGCTTACTATGAATACTTAATCTGTTTTAAACTATACATACCTACATTTTAAGATAGCCACATACTTTTTTCTCAAGAGTTTATCAATTAAATTTTTCTTTTCACATCTAAAGGTAAAGAAAGTTCGACCACTCCTCTTTTCCCTTGTCTAGTGGTTTTGTGGAAGCCAAATTAGTGAATACTATCGCTAACAATAAATAAATAAACCTAATATAAATATTTCCAGAATGTTTTGACTGCATACAAATTCTTTGAAAGAAAATTGGAGTATATTACGGGTTTTTTGATTACTTTGCAGACATAATTTGATTTTTGTTTCACAACCTGCATTTGCAGATAGTTCTCAATGTTGCCACACTATCATGTGCTACAAATATTACTTGCATTTAAGTTTAGAGACTGTGCATATCTCTTTATCTTAGTTACAAACAAAAGAAAACACATATTCTCTATCTTTTTTCATTAACAGGTATGATTAATCTGTTACCCAGCTGGGGGCACCTGGCATTATCTGTTGTTGTGAGTTAAACCTTTCTCTGCTGGAAACTGTGTTCCTCTTATACCAATTCAACAGCATGTTTGAAGCAACAAAAAAGATTTGTTTCGAAACAAGATAAACGACTAATTTCTGAAAAGTTACTGCACTTCATAGAGAAAGAGGTATTGGATCATTACATGGTATAGTTAAGGCCACAGATACACTATTTTTGGAGGAATTGGATTTTAGAGTTCATAGTTAGTGTAAGTAATTCCTTAAAATCTGATGTTTGGATAAAAATAGTGTTGCAATATCTATGTCTTATCAAGGACAAAATGACAGTGGGAATGAAGAGGGAAGAAAGAGCAGCTGATTTAACTGCTTTTTAACACATATATTTTATGCAGTGTTTGCCATTAATAGGTATTTTGAAGATCATATCTTTTGGCTATAAGAAGAAAAATCCTTCATTTAGGATACAAGGCCGGCAACCAGCAGCTGTACAGAGAACCATTTTCCTTACAGGATTCCTGAGCTGCATCTGCAAGAACAGATGTACCACCCTCAGAAGAAGACTGGAATTAGTGCAGGGCGAATCTGCCTGTGTGCCTCCATCTCCTGTGTCCTCTGGTGGCTGAGATGTAACAGCCTGAGCACAGCCTGGCCCACACAGGGGTCGGGTACTGCCATGGTTTTCCTTCAACACTTTTTTCCACAGCTCCCTCTGAGGTCTTCATCTTGCCTGGCAGACCTACTCCAGCTTCACTGCAAAGGAGTGTTTTCTGCCTGGCAAAAGGAAGTTAATTGTTAAGAAAATATAAAACCAAAGAACCCAGGTGCTTTGAAAGAATTAGCAAAGATTTCTTTTTGCATGAGAGGTAACACCTCAGACAGACCTTCATACGCAGTGTTAATATATACTTTTCTGTTTGACCATTCAAATGAGATGCAGTATCACTTCTTTAGTTGTGTGATAACTATGGAATGCAAATTCTTTATTGTGTTTACACTACTTTGAACCAGCATCCCCTTAAAAAATGGTGGTCACTTATTTTGCTGTAAAAGGCAACATAAAATATGACACTGTGTTTTCCAAACTTGCATTTTAAATAGCACTAGGCTATTTAAATACCACTGAAGGTATATTTTGAATTGTTTATTATGTGTAGATTTAAAAAAAAAATCACTGAAGAATTAGCCATTTTGTACATTTAAAAATTAATCCTGAATAATCCTGGTTTGTTATCAAGTTTGATTTGTTCTATGCATGTATATGGCAGCATGAATTGTGACACAAATGATGATTCCTCTAGCTTGCTTTTTTACGTATATAAGAATATTTATATAAAATAATAAATTCAGATTATGTAACCATGTAACAAAACCAATATAATATTAAAGTAGTATAATGGCCCTCTTGTGTAACATATTTCTGCTAAGAATACTTTGTGTGACAGATAAGTGCCAGAATATCTATTTTATACAGAGAAATAAGACAGAAACAAGGGGATATAGAGACAGTAAACAGGAAGTCTGTAGAAAATACAATATTTGATTCCACATCTTCAGAGCCAGGGTAGCATTAGGACTTTTATTCCTTCCCAATAATCACAGATATCTAGTATCTCCTGCTAGAAATGTCCTGGTTTTCATAGCTGTTCTTCTGTTCCTTTCTGGTTCATGCTACTGTTTGTGTCTGTGATGCAGTGAGTAATGCTATCATTAAAAGTATTTCTTTTGATTTATTGCATTTCTGTTCTCTGTGTTTCTATTTAATCATATTCTTCTTCACTGATTATAAAATAACATTTTTGTTTGTGTAAAGACGAACTTTGTAAGTCACTGTTTGTTTTACTAGTCCAAATGACACTTTTCAGATATTGTTTTTCATGTAAGGACTTTTGGTCCTTAGAACTCTTTTCTGTGCTGACTGTCCTATTGGAAAGGAGTAAAACTGTTGAGAAAATCTAGATAAAATAAGAAGCTCATAATGAGTGACATTCTAAACTTAGGATAAAAGAGAAGGGAAAGGCATCTCCACACAATCCCCAGCTGACCTCCTCGTATCTTCACTGTCTCTGCTGCTCCAGGAAGCTGGCTACCCTTTTCAGTACTCCATAGGCACTTCAGCATCTGTTAGAGAAAAAGCTGTGAAATAGAAACACAGAATAGGAGAAAGGACTGACTCATGCAGAGAAACAAAAGCCTCATCTTTCAGGGAGGTCTTATCAACTTTAAAAGCTTATTTTCTGTTCACTGCAAAGTGTTCTGTAACATCCACCCCAGAACCTCGTGCTATTCAGGACATTTGACATGTTCAACAATTAATCCCAGTAGGTTTTAGTATTCCCCCCACCTCTGTGGGTCTGCCCCTGTGTGTAGATCACACATGCAAGCCACCCAACACGTCCATTTCCTTGGGGCAGAGCAGGTGGGATGGGCAGCTGGGCAGCAGGAGGCAGGAAGGCGTTGTCTGGCTCCTGACTGCCTCAGCTGAACCTGGAGGGAGGGATTGGGCTCTCTGGTCCCCACTCTGGGCTTGCTGGGGTCATAAGGGGCCATCAGGGCTTGGGATGAGGGAGGGGAGAAACTTCATCCCCTCATCATGAAACCTTCCAGGGACTGCTCTTTCCAGGCCTTTGTCCTTGACCAGTTAAGCCGTCTCTGCTGATGGGCTGCCCTGGCCCCTGAGTTTATAAACTGCCTTAGTATTGCCAGGGTTTTGTCATTATGAATTACTGTAGGCCTACTGAAATCTGCCTGAAAATGCAAAAAGGAGAGAGAAGAGGAGGAGGAGGAGGTATGGAAATACTCTTTCCTGCCATGTGTTATACTGGAAAGGTAAATTGCCTGCTTGAGAAGACACCTAAGTTTGATTCAGCCAAGTTGCTCCTCTGGGAAACAGTGACGATCAAAGGGGTTTTTTCTTTTTTTAATATAGTAATTAATTTGCCACCCTGCAAAGCTTTTCAGAGCTGATCTTAGAACTGTCTGCTCTCATGTGGGATGCTGTAACAGAGTTCAGCTGTTCCTGCTCTGAGAAGGCAACAACAGGGCTGTCAGTAGCAGGAAGATAAAACTGTGATTTTTTCACCAGTGAGATTAATGGTGCTCACAGCAGGCAGTGAATTCTAGCAAGAGCTTTTAGGATTTTTATCCTGAAATTCTGTGCAAATAATGAATAATCTTCCCAAATGTACAGGAGACTCTGTTAGGTCTCTGTTTTGTCAAGCAAATCAAAACAGTAAGATTTATTCAGTTTTACTGTTGCTCTGAAGAACCTCAGAGTACAGCAGAAATAGTCAAGAGCCTCATAATCTTCAGGCATGCTTTTCTGCTACTGCCTTAGGGAAACTAGAGCAACAAAAACATCCAGTGGCCTTTTTCCGTTTTTTTTTTTTTTTTTTGCGCGGATTT